>JAJIBD010027293.1:0-138891 GCA_021461705.1 Cryptotis parvus | reverse complement strand
CCGATGCAGTTTTAAAAGGGCTTTACTAACACAGGTTCCAATATACAATCCAAGAGCAGGGAAAACTTCCGAACTCTGGGTTCCCAGCTAGGCCCCAGCCAGGTGTAGGCCAAGATGGCTGCCACCACGTGTTGAGGCCCAACAGAGAATGGAGAGGATGGAGAAGCAAAACACCAAGGGAAGCGGAAATGGCAAATAGGGGAAAAAAGAGAGAGAGCCTTTTTTTTTCTTGCAGCTTATTTCATAGATAGAAATCTGCCCAAACTACCCAGCCCAGCCCAGAATGGGCTATCTAGAGATGAAAACAGGAAAATAGCTTTATAGAAATGTAGCAACTTCAGGGAGACCATCGGGCTGTTTACAAGGACCCAGAGCTACTTAAAAGCCTCCTAGCAGAGCTGGGAGAAGCTATAAGCTAAATATAATTTCCCCTGGAAGGAAGGATCAAATGCTCTCAGGTAATTTCTCCCAGCACCTCACCTAGTGTCTTGAGCCAAGATCTGCCTGGAATTGCCTTTATAGGGTAGAGAAGGGGGTTTCTGGAGATGGCATGTCTCTGTACTAAAGACTAATACTAATGCCAGTTAAATATTTCTCCAAGCCTTCACAAGAGTCTCATCTACTTCACAGCAGTTTTGTATTTTAGTTGCCTTTGAGTTATCAGGGAGCCATGCTTGCTTGCTTGGAGGCAAACAGCATTTCTCTCTGGTCTAATTACTTAGAGATCCAACGTGGCCAGGCAAATATGCTGGTAAGATCTAGCTAGTCCCACGATGATTGTGGTAGCATGAGAGAATATTTATACCAGCCAGTACAGAATATATGGTCAGATAAGACTGCCACATTCAGACTACCCCCTATCTATGAAGTGACCTGCAGGAGGCAATCCAGGGCAGATGCAGAGGCCTAGGCTTTTAGGTGTCCTGTAACAGGCTATGGTGACAATGTTTTCTGGAGATGCGTGAGATGCTTATGGTATAACTCCTTAAAGTTAGTGCTGTTCTCAAGTATGTGATCTCTGTAAACTACTGTAAAGATGTTTTTGCAAAGATAACATAGACTTTCCTGGTACATTTGGAGGGATCTGTTGAGAAGATTGCTGGTACTCGGTTCTTTAAGGCCTCACTAGATATCAGGTCTACTATGTATTAGGTCTAGGGTTAGAATCAGGGCTAGAGTTAGGGATGTGGGAGGTTCATGTGGAAAGTCATGTGGTTTCCCAAAAATACAAAAGGATGTGATGCATGCTATGGTTGCTCAGTTGGGGCTAAACCATAGATAACATTGTGCCTCTTCTGGGCTCTAGTGGATTTGAAGTTTTGGAATAGCTTCAGGCAAGATTTGCAATTAAGTTCTTAGAGGTGTTAGTGTATACATTTCAAGCTAATTTCATATAAAGGGAATCTCTCAATTTTCAACTGAAAACTCATTGGTCAATTGTTTTGAAATACTTAAACTTGATAGTTTTTTTTAATTTAATCAATTCCTCTTTTATCAATCAGATTAACTTCAGGTACTGTGTTATTTGCCATCTAGATTTATATATTGATATTATTTTGGCCACTAGGAAAAATGTATCTAAACATTTACATTCATATTATTGAACTCTCTGAAATCAATGTTCTCTGTTTTATAGTATACTATCTTATTTAGATAAGAGTTTTTGTTGAAAATTCAGTGTTTTCATTTGGATTACTCACTAAGAGTGATAATTTCTACATTAGATATTCCTTTAGATGATAGTCTGTGCTTACTTTTTAGCATTTGATGTCATTTGAATGATGGAAAAATATTTCATTTTAATACTCTTTGATCCTATCACCTTATGAATGATAAAATTGTGGTTTTGTGTATAAAGGCTTTAGTTACATATCATTGGGCGTTAATACTGAAGGTACTGTCTTACATGACAATTAATTTTCACATCATTTGAAGCAGGATAATCATCCTAAGCTACAATAGTGACTAGAAAGAGAAGCTAAATTAATGAGTAGGCTAGAGAAAATGTCAGAGAACCAGCAGTAATTGCTAGGGACTGTTGTAAACTAACGTCTATGGTCTCTCTTACTGGGAGCAGCATCTGAGTTTTAGTAAATTGTTCAACTGGAAATGCAGTTAGTATTAACTATCTTCAGAATTTTCTAAAGAAATCACATTTTAATGTGACAGCCTTTTATGTCTTAGGAAATGAGCTCAACTTAACATTAAATCTTCACACATGTGAATAGCTAATTTATGATAAATGAGTGAAGACTATGATAGAGAGAGAAAAGTATCTTCAGTAAATATACATCTAACAGTGTTCAAAGCACCAGATAGCCAGATGTAGAGAGGAAAGAAAGAAAGGGAGGAAAGGGAAGGAAATAAATAAGGAAGAGAAAAAGAAAGGTATGGCAATAAATGGTCAATAAACACCTGAAAACTACTCATCATCACTTATCAGGAACATGGAAAACATCACTGTAGTACTAGTTCATGGATCTAAAACAGAAGTACAGTAAGTAAGCAGTTTGCCTTACATGCAGCTGACCTGAGTTTGATCTCCCACATCAAATATGGATCCCCAAGACCCACCAGAAGTGATACTTGAGTACAGAGCAAGGAGTAAGCCCTGAGCACCATTGGGTATAGCAACAGTACAAAACATTATAGTATTTATTTGCATATTTACCAGCACCCCCGTCATTCTTTGGCATATCCATAAACGCTCTCTCTTTTTTTTATAATGATTCTGTGTTAGGAAATGAAACAGACCCAGAAAGTCTGTTTCAATTGCAGAAGGCAAAGCATGAATGAGTATGATATGCAATATTTTTTCTTGCTAGTGTATTATTTCAAGGCAAAACATTTGTCAAAAATGAGAAAGTTCTCTGTGTTCAAGGATAAGGAAAATCAGAGTTGAGTGTTTTGGTGCCTCAGCTATTGTTAAACATAGTCTATTGTTAAACATAATGTATTTAAGTTCATCAACTTGGACTTGATGAACTGCCACACTTAAGAAAGGTAATTCATTATTTACCATAGCTAAGATCTTTGAACAACACAAAAACTTTTAAGGTTTTGCAACTTGGAAGGAATTGGAAGGGGTGCCATTGTGAGTGAATTGTCAAAAATAAAGACAAATGCCAGATTGTCTTATTCATATGCAGAATATAATGATGTAATGCAATAGTTTAGAGGATGTCCAGTGGAAACTAACCCTGTGATATGGTCAACAGAACTGTGACCTGAGGTTGCTTAGTTGCTGGGTGAGGGGTGAACTGGAGGGAGGTGAGAGGGATGCCTGGGTGGTTCTGGAGGGTTCCTGGAACTATGTTGATGAGCATGGTGCAGAAGCACTGCAAATATAAAACAATAGTACTATTAATATTGTAGAAATAGGACAGTATTTTAAAAACACTCTTAAGTTACATCTTCCCGTGTGAATCTAGATAGTACTGAATCATCTTATTGTAAAAGGCATTTGAAATACAAGGAAGGCATTTCTATGTTCTTTTCTTGAATCTGCCAATTATGTTTCTTACAGTCTGGCCAAAATTCCATTTCTTTAATCTAAGACTGTATACATAATTTAACTTTTTTTAAAGTGCTGGGCTCAAATCCAGCGCCTCAAAAAATTCAAGGGAGGCTATTTAACACTGAGCTATTTCCCCAGCTGTATACATAATTTAAGGCCTAATATACAATGAAAATGTAGGGCTCCATGTTTGCAATTTATTAAAAATTTTAAAATGGCAACAACTGTTTGAGATGGCAAGAGTAAGTATCTTTTAAATACAAGGCCCTGTATGAATGCATAAATCATATACTTTTGAAATTAGCTTCCTTAAAATACATAGTGCATATTACAAAGTTATTTTTTACAATTTGTATACCTAGTCTGTGCTATGAAATTCTCATTAGACTAAAGTTGGATGCTAAAGCATTTGTAAATTGCAAAGAACACTGCTAACATATTACTTGTTACCGGTGTTTTTCTCTTCAGTGTACCTAGGGAAAAATATACTATGTATGTATGCATACATATATGTATATTTTCTTATCTACATGTTAGATTATTTCTCATGCCTTCTTCTAAATCTGTCTTATAAAAGTGATTGGAAATAATTGGCACAAAATAGGCATATGAAAACCACTCATGGTCATTCATGACTAGGTAAATGCAAATCAAGATGAGATATCATCTCACATCAATGAGAATGCATATATCAGAAAGTCTGTAAAATGTGTTTTTTGGGCTATAGTGAAAAGTATTCTCATCCACTTTTGTGGAAATGCCACTTTTGGTTTATCCTCTAGGGAAAGCAGCATTGAGATCTCTTGTGAAAATATATCTATATGTCTATATTTATATGAATAGAGATGTAGATATAAATACAGTCTGGAGAGATAGTAGCGTGGAAGTGGTAGGGTGCTTGTATTGCTTGTGGATGACCCAAATTCAATCCTATGTACCATATATGGTCCTGCCATAGAACTCAAGGATACTACTTTTATCATCTTCCTCCAAAACACAAAAACATTAATTCTAAAAGTTCCATGCATGTTTATGCTCATTATAGCACTTAGTTTAATAACTAAGACATGCAAATAATCCAAATACCCAAAAATGGGTAAATGGATCAAGATTCTATGAGACACAGACACACAGACAACACAGACACACATACATAAAATCTATGAGACACACAAAGACAACAGACACACACACAAACACACACACACACAAACAATGCAATGCTATGAAGCATTTGCCCAAAGAAGGGCAAAATCATGCAAATTTCCATGGCATGGATTGAACTGAAGATATCATGCTTAGTGAAATCAGTGTGTGAAAGGGGTAGATATGGAATTATCTCTCTGTGTCTGTCTTATGTAGAACTTATTCAGTAAGATGGAATCTAAGGCCAAAGGCAACACAAAGGAAGAATTGATCCATAGAAGTGGTTGGTGTCAAAAGGAAAAGGTTTTGGGGAAGGAAGTAAGTCCACTACTAATGGGTGTGGTGTTGGAATTATATACATGATAAAGCATCATTGAAAGTATTGTAAATATGTTGGGGAGTTTCTGGGGTCCCCAACAATACCATGAAAATAAGTTCCCTTCTACTTCCAAAGCCGGTGGGGAATGGATGAAAACTCAGGAAATCCGCCCAGTTTTAAAAGACTTTACTAACACAGGTTCTGATATACAATCCAAGAATAGGAATTATTCGGAATATTAATTATTTGGAATATCTTGAATAGATAAATCCGTAGACATGGAAAGTATTTTAGCATTGTTTAGGTCATTTGGGAGAAAGGAAATGGGAAGTGACTGCTAGTAGTTCTGAAGTTTCTTTTGAGGGGTGACAAAATGTTCTCTATTAATTTGCAGGACTTCAGGGCTAAACCAGACAGCGCTTTATGGGTTTTCATGTACACTCAAGTAATGATCTTCTCTAGTGCCCAAATGTCTCACCAAGGTTACACTTCTTTGAAGAATAATTAGGTAGAAGACATGTAGTACCAGGGGTTGACTCAGGTCCCTGGCATTCACCCCTGACCTCTGTGCTGTCTTCCTATCCTTCAACAAAATTCCCTTGGTGAACATCCCTCTCACGTCATCTGCATTTTTTAAAGCTGAATCCTCCAAATTGCCCCTTAAGTTTTATATTGCAGGGCTGGAGCGATAGCCCAGCGGGTAGGGCATTTGCCTTGCATGTGGCCAGCCTGTGCTGGCCCGGGCTTGATCCCCCGGCATCCCATATGGTCCCCGAGCACGGCCAGGAGTGATTCCTGAGTGCAGAGCCAGGAGAGACCCCTGAGCATTGCCGGGTGCGACCCAAAAAAGCAAAAAAAAAAAAGTCTTATATTGCAGAGGGCTACTCAAACTGGACCCAGTTTATAATTTATTTATTGCCATATAAAATTCAGCTTGCTGTTAAGGCTCCTGTTTGTATGATCCAGATTATGTCTTAATATTTGACTATTCTGTCTCTCGATAACTTTGTATCCTGGTCCCATGAGATACTTTCAATACTTCCAATATTTCACACACTTTCTAATTCAGGGATAATTTTTATAATATTCTTCTGCTTAGATTAGTTTTTACCTTTTTACTGCAACCTTCCTACACCAGTCTATAAGTGAAAATAGGAGATGTTTTATGGGCCTCTAAGACATTTCAAAAGCACTTTCATAATAGTGTTTCTGTTAATTTTAAAATGCAATATTATGAAATATTTTATAATTATTGAGATTTGGTGTAATCAGAAACATAACCATAATAAATATAATAGAATATCTTGAACTTTTGAGAAAATTATATTTAATGCAAATGATGTTAGTTTCCAAAGCTGCTATTTTCTTGTTAGGATATGTTATAATTGTGGCTGTAGTATTGTTTCAGAGAAACAAAGCACTGTGCACATATCTATTTGTTTTCTCTCGTTTTTATCACTGACAGCACACACATGCCTTCTTACATAAATAAGTAGTTGAAAATGCAACCACCAATTTCACAGCCCTCCAACTGTGAGATGGATAGATATTCTTTTCCAAAGGTATCCAAAATGGAGATAATGACTGCATTTTAGGTTTGAATACCAGAGTGGCATAAGTAGAAACATCATACTGGTTTTCTTTTTCATGAGGATTAAGTATATGATAAACGACACATTCCATGAAGGTGACACATGAATTAAAACCTGCCATGAAGCAATTATTAATTCAGCACTTACCATTCATGGGTTCTCATTTTCAGGGTAATAATGATTAAAGTTTTTAACGGATGCCCTTAAATCAAGATGTATTATATGGAATATAATGTTCTATTTGATGTCAGTGATAATTAAGAAAATTCTTGAAAAAAGTAAAAACATTTCTCTATCTTCCTCTCACATGAGACATGCTCAAATATCCAACTTCTTTTGGAAGTAATCAAACTTATTTCTCAATGTAAAAATACTCTAAATGTATCCTGTGGAGAACTATTAAGTTCTTTGAGAAGGCTAAAAGTGCCCACCATATGAGCAAGCCTTGCAATTTACAACAAGAGCTATCACTAGGCAGTTATTTTTCAATTTCGGTTGGGGTTTTATCTTGGTTAGTTGGTTGTTTGCTTGTTTGTTTTCTTTGTTGGTTCACACCTGCTGGTGCCCAGGGCTTACTCCTGGCTCTGCACTGAGGAATCATTCCTGGTAGTTTTTACATTATAATTAGGGTGCCAGGGATAAAATCTGGTGGGCTGTGTGCAGGACAAGCACTCTACTCACTGTACTATCTCTCAGGGCCTCCTTGAGTGGGGCAGTTTTGTTCTATTCACTCGGTTGACTAAGGCATAAAAGAAACTTCACTCCTTAATAGCCACCTGCCTATATATATGGGGATTATCAGTGTTGAGAGTTGTATCAACTATACTATAGTCAACAGCATAGAGTTCTTACTTCAACTATAAACTTCATTTATAATTTTATTTTTGTCATTCATGATAGTATTATTTTGTTCAGTCAAAGCATGTTTGTTTTGTGTGTGTCTTAACTATGTGTATGATGCAAAATTTTAAGATGAGTAAAGTCCTTTATTATTTTAAATTACACTTGATCAATGTTCATACAACATTCTCTATACTTGCTCTACCACATTTGTCCCAATCTAAATTCTATGCTTGAAAATATTCAAGAGAATTCAATATCTCTGAAGAAGTGATTCAGTAGGCAAGTCAAAGCAACTCTTTCTTCACACTAAGTCTTTTTCTTTACTATATTTTACAAAACAGAACAAAATACATGGATGATTCAGAGGGAGAACTGTCTTCTTTCTAGAGGGAAGAAGAATAGCACACATATTCATATTGAGACAAGTAGAATTTCAAAATATCTCAATTTGTTTCTACTCTTTTGAAACTCATTAGCAACCCATGTCAACATTTCTCCAGTGAAAAGAGTATAGAGTGGCAGAGAAAGATCTAACACACAAGGGTCTACCAGGTCCTCACCAATCACTTGTCACTTCACTTGTATCACTTGTCTTCCCGTTGTTCATTAATTTGCTCGAGCAGGCACAAGTAATATCTCCATACTTCCTGTAGCTTGCTAGTGTAGTCCAAGGGCATCTGCTTGCACCAGGAACATAAGAGCCTCAAACCATTCCTTCGGGTCATGGAAATGAGGTCTATAATTATTACTGGTTTTTGGCAGATCAAATATGACACGGCTAGCTTGCCCAGCTCTGCTGTGTGGGTGGTATACTCTCAATAGTATGCTCTCAGTTCATGCATTTACTGATGAACCACAGCAGGGAGAGACCAGCTTATCTCTGGGTGGAGCTCTGACAAGCTATGGAGTCTGGATGTTGAAAATGATGGTGTGGGGGTTCCTCTGACTTTTTGTGAGGCTCTATTGGGATGGGAGGCCAGGGCTAGAACCCGTGGTATGTTTGATATGCCAAAAACAGTAACAATAGTGGACCTCATTCCCAACGAATGAAGACATTACTGGTGCCCGTTGAGCAAATCTTCACCAATAAGGGATAAATTTTAAATTTTAGTTGTCTAAAGGATAGTCAAATTGTTGTGTGTGGGGTTTTGGGGGGGGGGGTGGGGGGTGGGTGTTTTGTTCGGGGTTTTGGGGGGGGGGGGGGGGCTTTCGGGGGGAGGAGGCGATGGGAAACAGAAGGGGGGGGGGGGGCGGGGGGGGTTCGTTTTAGAATTTTTTTAAGAAATTCTTGAAATAGGAATTTGTAGTGGCATCATCATTTTATTTGACTTTCTGATCTTTTATCTCATTGTATCATCTTTTTAAATAAAAACAACAAAAATCCAGTAGGGGAGATTGTGTGGAAAGCAAGGTCAAAGAACTCAAAATTAAGTCATGAAGAGAATATGGTCCTAAAATGAGAATTCTGAAAACTATGCATTCTCAAGGATTTAGATACTGTTCGATTTTTTTTTTAGGCCACATCAGTCAATGCACTGAGGTTACTCCAGGCTCTGCACTCAGAAATTACTCCTGCCAGTGCTCAAGGAACCATATGTGCACGACAGAGATCAAACCTGGGTCAGCTGTGTGTGAGGCTAGTGCCCTACACTCTGTACTATCTCTTTGGAGCCTCAAGGATTTAGATTTTGAAGTCATTGGATGTTTGAGTGATGTAATTAGGGTTATGTGTAATGATAGAGGCAACAGTGTTTTCTTAGCATCTCCCATTTGTAGATTTCTAAAAGTAGCAAAAATTTAGATCATTTTTTGTTCTTCATCATTTTGGAAAACTCATCTGCTTCTGTAAAATTCAATTTGGTTTAATTCATTTTGTAACACGAATCTCAAGATACCTCTTGAGGCAAGTTTGTGTTAATTAAGTTTTTCCTTTTTTCCCATTTTAACAACCTAGTTAATGTACCTAACCTTCTCATATGGCCCAAAGAATAATGTAACTGCTAGAAATCTCCACATCAACAAAGACCCTGCCCTAATTTTCCCACTGTCTGAAAGTGATGCTAAAATGATTTGGAAAGTCAAATTTAGTAAGACAGTCAATGCTATTTGTCCTTTACTACTGTACTTCAATAACCCAATTTCTAATAAATATTCCAACAGCATCTAGTGAGCCTTCAGAGTTGTTTTCTCTGTCTAAATTATTTTAAATATTAAAACAATTTAAACAGATAAAGGGTAGAAAATATAAAAGTGACAGGGGAAATTGATCTTTTCCAGGATTAATCACTGTTAAGATTTTCTGTTGTTTCATTTCAATTTTCTCATTTGGTAAAATAATAACATATAGTTAAATATCTTATACTTTATAGAAATATGACTGTATTAATCATAAATTTGCCCTATTAAGGTAGCTACATATCCTGCAACATTAAATGACTATCATTTTAAAATTACAATTATAATTTTAACATTTAGACTCTACTTTTATACCAACACTCAATTATACATAGAATATTATTACCTAAAGTAGCCATGTTGTACTTTAAGGTACCTGAAACTCATTAATAGTATACTTATGGGCCAGAGCTAAGGCCATGCACACAGCTGATCTGGGTTCAATCCCCAGTATCCTATATGGGCCCCTGAGCACTGCCAGGAGTGATTCCGGAATGTAGAGCCAGGAGAAATTCCTGAGCATATTCGGGTGAGAATCAAAAAGAAGAAACAATAGTATAGTTAACATTCTTCTTTTCTACCAAAATTTCCCACCCCATTGTTCCAACCACTGGACCCTAACAATCACAGATCTACTCTCTATATCTACCTGTCCAATGTCTTATATTCCCCATATGGTTGTTATAAAACAGTATTTTTCTTTCTTGTCTTAGATGCAATGCCTTAAAAGTACCAAAAAGTACCCTTATTGGGCCGGATCGATAGTCCAGCGGGTTGGGCATTTGTCTTGCACGTGGCCGGCCTCTGCTGTCCCAGTTTGATCCCGGGCACCCCATATGGTCCCCTAAGCACCGCCAGGAGTAATTCCTGAGTGCCGACGCAGGAGTAACCCCTGAGCATCACTGGTGTGACCCAAAAAGCAAAAAAAAAAAAAAGTACCCTTATTATAAAATAAATAATATTTTTTCTTGGAGTGAGCAGATGCCCTTGGGCTCTACTAGCATGAGCCAGGACATATGGAGATATTACTGGTGCCCGCTCTAGCAAATAGATGATCAACTGGAGGATAGTGATAGTGATATTGATTATAAAATAAAAATAGACTTACTTCTCACAATTCTGAATGCTAGAAATTAAAGGTTGAAGGCACTGACATTTTTCCAATGTCTTCTGAAAGTGCTTCTCTAGTTTTTAGAGAGCAATCTTTTTAGCTATGTACTAGCATGGCAATAGAATAAGGGAACTCTGTGGGATAGCTTTTATAATAAAACTGATGCCACTCTTAAGAGTTCTGCCCTCAAAACCTAATCACCTTTCCAAAGCCTGACCTCTAAATATCATACTGGATCTAAACTGTATTTTGTTGATTTGTTTTCCAATTTGAGCTCACAACCAGTGGTTTCAGAATCTCCTCCTGGTTAAGCACTCAGGGATCAATCCTGAACCATAAGGGGTGCTGGGGGGTCAACCCAGGTTGGCAAGCATGGTTCTGCTGTATGTTCGCTCTGATACCCCACATTGGAAATAAGTTTGAGCAAAATGAGTTTGAGGGGAAAGAAACATTCAGTTTATGGCGTCAAAACAAAATTATTCCACATAACAAAAGACAGTCATCCTGACGGCAATGCCTTATCTTTTCCTTGATTCTATTCTTTATCTCTTGTTCTCACTGTCAGATGCTTTATTCTTGCTCTTTGACATCCTTGCATTCTTAGACAATACCAAACTCCTTATAACCAGTATTATTATAACTACCTGCTCGGATTGTTTTTTTGTTAAATTCCATCTTTAAGTTCCCCCACATTTACCAACAAGACCCCTGTTGCCTTGTATTTTCTTTTGATCTTTCAGTGCTATCTTTACCTGGTTCTAAACAAATGCTTATTTAAATTAAGTCTGTGACTAAGTTCTATTAAAGCAACATGATTGTTTCTTTCATATCTAGAGAAGGATCATTCCTGAAAGAAGAAAGAACCAATCTATGATATCCAAACAGGAATGTATGCAGTGAAATAAGTCAGAGCAAAGAGAAAACCAGATTAATATTGTACTTTTTAAATAATATATATGTTTTATAAACCCAGGTTTGGAGTGATAGTAAAGCAGGTAGAGCATTTATTCACTTTGCATGCAATGATCCTGGGTTTGAATCCTAAAATCCCATATTTTCCTATGAGTCTGCCAGAGAGTAATAGCTGAGCACAGAATCAGGGAGCAGACCCTAAGCACAGCCATGTGTGGTCCCAAAACAAAACATAACTTTTAAAAATGGTAAATAAATTAAAATCAAGGGATTGGACAATATTCAATGAAAACAAATCCTTTAACTCTGATGACAAAATTAAAGTTACCTCGGGGTGGAATGACAGTAGAAGAGGCTGGTTCTAGGGATAGTGGAAAGATATTGGTGTTTTGGTCATGGGTATTGCCTGGTACCCTTAAAACATAAGCAATTGCACTCCTGTAAAATGATTCATGTTCAACAAGATTCCCAGTAGAAAGGAGATATTACGTGTTACTGGGATAAAGGACAGAAAAAATAAATTACATTAAGGACCAATGATGAAAACGTACAACAAACTAAATACAGAGATATACTTAGTTACTGTAGTAATAGTTTATCAAAAAAAAAAGGAAACAAAATAAGTAGCTTATTCCTCTTTGAAATCAACAGGAAGATTCTAATTTTTCCATAAGATTATAGCAATGGAGGGGCCGACACAATAGCGCAGCAGGTAGAGGTAGTTTGCCTTGCACTTGGCCGACCTGGTTTATCCTCCCAGCAACGCCAGAAGTAATTCTGGAGTGAAGAGCCAGGAGTAACCCCTGAGCATCGCAGGGTGTTACAAAAAAAAAAAATAAAACACAGAGAGAGAGAAATTATACCAATGGAAAATCCTCCTCTTTTCTTGTGGTTATAAATTTATTGTAGAGTTTGATTGCTGAAACCACTTGTGATCTCCCAAACACCACCAGGAATGATCCCTGACTACAGAGCCAGGAGTAAGCCCGGCCACAATGGAGTGCGACCTGAAAACAAATAAAAATAATTTGTATATCAACATTTAATTCGTATCTCTACATTATCCAGGTCTACCATATATTGAGCATAATAATCCTCCACAATACCTCAAAAAATTCTTTTTTTTTCTTTTTTGGGTCACACCTGGCAATGCACAGGGGTTACTCCCTGGCTCTGCACTCAGGGATTACTCCTGGCGGTGCTCGGGGAACATATGGGATGCCGGGTATCGAACCCTGGCCGGCACAGGCCGGCCACTTGCAAAGGCAAACACCCGACCCGCTGGGCTATCGCTCCGGCCCCAATACCTCAAAAATTCTTGCAAACGGCCACCAGTCTGTGATCCAGTAGCGCGAGCCACTATTTAGACTCTGCTCTATTTTTCTTGTGTGTTTCTTTGCTTTTGTGTTTTGATTTTAGTTTTATTCTTTTATTGGATTTTTGCTTTTTTGTTTTATTTTTGGGGTCACAGCACAGCGTTCTCAAGACTCATGTCTGGCTCTGCACTCAGAAATCACTCCTGGAAATACTAAAGGGATTATCTGATTTCTTTTGAAAGCCTTTCTCTCTGCAGCATCACCATTTTTATGTTGATAAAAAATTTTAAATGTATTATTTTCAGTTTCAGGTGCAATCATACAGCAGATAGGGTGTTTGCCATCCCTGACATCCTATATGTTCCCCTGAGAATTGCCAGGAGTAATTCCTGAGTACAGAGCCAGGAGTAACCCCTAAGCATCACAGAGTATGCCCCCAAACAAAAAAATGAGAATTAATAAATACTATGTTCAATGTTGTTGGACCTGCAGTATATTTATTTGGGCAATTTTCATCTATGAGGCAAGTGTTTTAAATTCTTTTCCTTGTTTTTTTTCTTTATTGTTACTTATTTTATATATTAAATTTCTTCGATACTTATTCAAATTCTTTGTTTCCTCCTACCAACTTTTTCAATACTTTCCTTAGTTCTATTCCTATACTGAACACTGCGCTTGTTTCTAGAGCTTTAATAAAGTGCAAGGTGCTATCTCAGCTTTAGTGCAATGCAGAGGGTGTTTCTCCTGCAGGAATTCAGAATCAAGCTTATTTGAAACCTTAATTGCCTAATCTAATTTCTGGTGTTTACTAAGAACTTACAGCAGTATCATTTCTCACCCCCACTGCTAATTTTAGTCAGCCATTATTCTTTTTCAAATCTCTATGAAATCAATACACCTCTCTGAAGGGCCATTCTTCTTGATATGAAAACAAATGCATCTTTACTCCTCTTGAAAATGTTAAGATTTATCTCTAGAACGCTATCTGTCAATATCATTTTAATGTGCTAGAAAAGTCGTCAGAATCAGAAACAATTGGATTTTTTTTCTTATTCCAGACATGTTATCTGTTAAGAAATGCTTCCATAAAATTTAGGGGGAAATAGGGTAAATGTAGAAAAATATATTTTTTAAATAAATGAGTAAGGACAATAAATGCATGAAGTGAAAGAAAAGCATTTGGATTCTTTTTAAACAGTATATATGGTGATTAAACTATTCTTGGAGTTCAATGAGATTATCTATATTTTTAAGCACATTTTCTCATAAAGAAATTTTGTGTGCCAGTATCGGTAAGCATAGTCAAATGTTTTTCTCTCATGTCTATATATCTGGAAGTGAATAGACATATTTGGCCTGCTTTGGCTATCACCCAACTTTCCTGAAATTGTCTACACTGAAATACAACTTTATTTGCTTCACTTCATTCTACAAAGGTATACTCTCTCTTTTTAAATTATAGCTAAAAATTATGCAATAATTTTCTTATGTGAAAGTGCTTCACAAATGCTGACCGGAAGTTCTGGGCAGCACCTTGGCTAAAGCAATCTTAGGGCAAGGTCATGAGTGCTGCAAAGGCACAGAAAAACAGAAAATATCCTCCTAAGAAAAGTCCCAGGCTTCAGCAGGAAATTCTAACTTGGGAGAGTTCAAGTTTAGATTTATGGGTGTCAAAAATTAGGGCCTGGCAGGGAAAATCCTGTCAAGATGAGCGGAGTATTCCTATAATCTCTTCAGGGCTATTATTTATCTACCATCAGGGCCCCCCAGCTCCACCGATGCACTAAGATTTTCCTTTGTGTTATGTACTAACTCAAAATGCATGACACACATCAAGGAATGAGGGAGGAAATGAATGCTGTGCTAATAGAAAGGAAAGCCAACCCTTTACTCAGTACTACTCAGCTAGCTACTACTTGAACCAGCCAGTGTATTTGTCTCCTCTATAACTAGCTCCACTGAATGGAACAGTGCCAGGCAATGAACAGTGCCAGGCAGCTTTTAAGACAGCCCCTATTGTAAAGCCTGAATACTGGTTTCTCTTAATATTGCAGCTTCTGTCCACTTATTATTTTCATATTTTCATTCACATATAAGCTTTTCATTTTGTTAGTTAAATTCTTTGTATAAATTTTAGCCTGGGAGGGGGCCGGAGGCGAATAGCCCAGCGGTAGGGGCGTTTGCCTTGCATGCGGCCGGCCTGTGCCGGCCCGGGTTCGATCCCCGGCATCCCATATGGTCCCCCAAGCACTTCCAGGAGTAATTCCTGATCCTGTGCAGAGCCAGGAGAAACCCCCTGAGTGTCGCTGGGCGTGACCCAAAAAGCAAAAAAAAAAAAAAATAATAATAATAATAATAATTTTAGCCTGGGAATAAATGCTGCTCAGTAGTAGAGTACTTGCCTTGCATATTTGAGGATTTGATTCTCTGCTCAGCAATAAATAAATAAATAAACAAGCTAATTAATTAATTAATTAGTAAAAGATACACTTTTTGTTGTTATTCTTGTTGGGGGATAGTATCCAGTGGTTCTCAAATGGCTATTTTGTGTTCTTTTCTCAGGGAGTGACCTCTGGTCATGCTCAGGAAACAGATGTCTGCTAGGGTTTATAATATGGGTCTGTGAAACAAGCTCCAGCCCTGATCTTGGGTACAGTTTAATAGTGCTCCGCACAGGGTGCTGTAATAGGGTGAAAGGAAAGTTGGTTTCCTCTCCAGAAAAAAATCTTCTCACTTCTTTTGTATTTGTGTGAAACCAAGAACTGTTGCACCGACATAGGCAATCAGGTAATGAAAATTATTTAGGAAAATACTGTATGTCACAGATACAGTAGCATGCACTAATTACAATTTACAGCTATATGCTAGAAACAATAATCACATCATGCGGGTTTATTATAAATTCAACACCAAATACCAGATGTGAGAAATCTTGCAGTTTGATAAAATGGCAGAAGTAGTAGAGTGAGAGACTGTCACTTTCCGAGTTGTTTTTTGAAAGAAATTTTTAGACAGAGAGAGAGCGAGAGTGAGAGAATGTAAACAAAATCACTAGGCAGAAAAGCTTAATATGTAATAAAAGGAAAACAAAAGAAAGACGAGAAGAGCCTTAGTTTAGTACAACCTAGTTAAACCAACTTCACTTGACTGAGGTTTCAATTACATGGTGATGATAATATGAAGTGGCATTTTCTTGTATTGTATGGAAAACCTTTTTATTGCTTTCCTTACCATCTTTACAATGACTTCAAAACAATGCAGGTATTGACTTTCCTGGATTTTAACGGAGAAATTGAATCTCTGAGAAACACCATAATTTGGCCAAATAGCTTGTATGTGAGAGAACAGCAACTTGCTTCCAGACTTTCTGTTCTAAGCAACATGTCCTTGTTCTTTCTTTCTGAAGAGTGACAAGACCTGAGTATCTACCAACCCCTTCTCTTGGCTGTGCACTCTCAGACAAAATTTAGCCTCATAAATATTTTTCACTACAAGGAAAAGCAAAGGTCAACTCATTCAGTGTGCTCTGCTGATCTAACCTGTCAACATATTGCCTCAGTGCTTCCAGATTTAAGGAGCTTGACCACGAAGAAATAACATCTTAAGCATGACTTCTCAAAGCATAGCTTCTCTTGTGCTCATGCAGACAATTATGGAAGTGACTTTTGCACCTTTGAAATGATACCCTCATTTATTATAATTAAGTCATATCTACATTATTTATTTTAAATAACTTATGACTCATGCCACCAGAAGACTTTACATGCTGCTCCAAAAGAAAATTTATGACAACTGAATCTGTCTTTCAAATCTTAAACAAGCTGCTTATTTATTAATTTATTGATTTAGGTTTGGGAGACGTAGCTGGTGGTGCTCAGGGCTTTCTCATGAATTCAATAAGCTTGTCTACTTACTTTAAAATCCCTTGAAGTTTTGGTTCAATGACATTGTTGGTCAATGCACATTGATCTTTGATTCTTCATTCAAGTGTTTTTCATTTAATTTTTTTTTCAAATGCTGCAACATCAGCAAATGCTGTTTCCTTGTGTTCCCATCTCTAAAGAGCAATGCAGGAAACCTCAAATAACATGATCCCATTGAAGAGGCAGAAGTGGCTTCAGCTCTCATAGGCCAAGAAGCTGGTTTTATTGAAAGGAGCTTTTATCGAAACAAAAAGAAAGCAGCACTGGGGCAGAGCTCAGGCTAACGCCCTGAAGAGTTTCACTGAGTCTAATATGATCATTATTGCAGTTCAGTGGAGAGTTCTACTCATGAGAGATAGTGTCTATCTCCAGTAGCCAGGCTTTCGCCTTGTTTCTAACCTTTTAAGACTGTATATGACCATAGCCATTAAAAGTGTATGGAGTAGAGAGATGAGTCATTCCCGTGCTAGTGGGTTCACATGGAAATAGTTTTATTTCAATTGGATGATCATGAGGGAAATTTTATCTTGCAGGAGAAGGAGCTCAGATTTCTATTGTCTTGGAATCCCTCTTCTGCATTCTGTTGGTATTGTCAGATGTACAACACAAGTGGTGAAATTTGTTGCAAACTGCTTTCCAGGTAAAATGATGATGCTTCAAAGTGGCCAGGTCCTATTCTCTGTTAAAAATAAAGATCTGGGGTGAGACCACATCTTGTCAATCCCTGTCTCAGGTCTTCAGCAGTTTTGGAATCCACTGACTGTTATTCTGCCCTCTAGCCAATATTCCATCTCCTCATTTCAAATGCTTCCCTGCTCGTAAGAGTCACCGAATCAACTGCTCTTAAAGCATTTCCATATTGCCCCTGTTGTGAGTCATCACGATCTGCTCTACACTCCTACACTTTCGCCTACCATACATATTCTCTCCCACAAAGAATGTTTATTATGACTAGTCTAACATTTTCATCTCCACAATGATTGGATCATGGCGGTACCTCTACAGTTATCAGCTTAGTATCATGAAATTGTTGATTCTTAGTAAGTGCTTACTGATTGAACAAGATGAGGAATGATATAACACTTCTAGAAAAAAAAAGATAGTGCCTCGCCTCTCAAGTGCCCTGATAGTGATTGAATTCTTTCTGTTTTAAACAATGAGATGGATATGAGATTAATGAGGACTTTCCTGGCAAGTCAGCGTGCCTTCTCTCCCTTTCTTGTTGCTCCTCATTACATTTTCATTTGCACAGCCATTAGAAAAGACTACTTTTTAGATAAGAATAATACTCAAAACAATTTGGCGCTGAAAGCATGAATGTCTATCCAAAGTGCTTCTTTAAAAAGATCCAATAACTCCCTGTTTCCCTCAACCTGCCACATCTACTTAAAAGTTTTTTGATTTGCACATGACACAAACTGAACGGAAGTTCATTTCCCTTCCTATCCGGATCAGGTAGTTTTATTTATTTGTTTGTTTGTTTTGCATTTTGGGTAGCACCTAGCATTGCTCCGGGTTTATTCATGGCTCTGCACTCGGGAATTACTCCAGGAAGTGCTCAGGGAACCATATGGGAAGCAGAGGATCGAATTTGGGTCCACCACATAAAAATGCAAACACCCTATCTGTTGTACTATTGTTCCATGTCCTGATTTGTTTTGTTTTAGTGTTCAATTTTGGATCTAGACCCAGAAGTGCACAGGAGATACTCAGTGATCAGGGCAGAGTGCTCAGAGGTACCACCTGGCAGTGTGCGGGTTCATGCAATGCAGAAGATGGAGCCCAGGCCTCCTGGCAGGAAAGCAGGACTGTGAGCTCATTCGTGTCACTGCAAGACTCTTGATTTTCAGACTCATTTCATACGTCACCTCCTACACTAATCTGCAGCTTCTAACTTCATTATTACTGTCAGAACATGCTGGTAGATTTCTCTTATATAACTGCTACTTATTTTTTTATTTTCTGCTTTGCATGCCTATATCTTCTTGTATGTTGTGAGTTGCACTGGGAGAAGAAATATATGAGTCTTTCTATAATTCCAGGCTCTTTCATAAGGCCTGACACAAAGTTAATATTCTGTAATCATTGAACTGATGATTGGTAATAAAGTATTTGTTATTTCTGCATACAAAATACCTTTTTAGTGCTGATAAAAAACAGAAAAAAATAACTCTAACTGTGATAAGTGCTGTAAAAGCTTCCAAGGTGTGTGTCTGGTGGGGGTGGATTAGGGTGATAACTGAGAGGTAAGATGATAAAATAATTGGAACAAGAAAGCGGAATTATGTCTCAAATTATGAGATAGTTCAGAGTTGGAAGAAGAAGCAGCAAGGAAAGGGATGGGAGAGACAGGGCCATTTCAGGCTGAGAGAACAGCAGGCTACCGAAGGGAACTTCCTTCAGCATACTTAAAGGTAGCTCTATTAAATGTAAGTAAAGCGGCATGAAGTTAAAGAAAGCATGCATAATGAACTAAAATAGATTAAAAGTAGAGACACCCTCTGAGATCCCAAATGTGCTTAGATTGAATTTAATGTATAAATATTGTAAAAGTCATAAAGTAAAACAGAACTGCCCTGGAATAGTATGTTTTTACCTCTCTTTTTATGAACAGTAGGTAGCTGGGCATGCCATCACCCTTTAGAATTGACATCTGTCATTCAGCATATCTATAGTTAAAACTCATGATTAGAGCTTAAATTCAGTATTGCATTGGGAACTATGGTACATATTTGACTTCGAATGGTAAACGCTGTTTTTTAGGGTATATCTCTGTGAAGGGTAGTAGAAAATCTCCCATTTACTTAAAAAATTACTTAAAAGAAGTAACAATTCTTCCAAATAAGTAAAATGATGAGCATACTTTTAGTTTCTGTAACAAATTACCCCTTAACAAAAGCCCAAAGTATGGATAATTATCTACATAAGCATGTTGAAATCTTTCTAGAAAATAGGACAGAGAAAAATAGAAATAGAATAGAATAGACAGGCAGCAACCAGTGCACTCAGGGAATCATAGGAGCTTACAGTTTCTTTACATACAGAGGGCAACATAAGCAAGTTTAGAATGGGGAATGATCTGGACTTTACTCAATACTTGCAATTCTGCTGATTGACTATTGGGAAAATTGTCCGTCATCTGCTCTTAACATATGTGTTCAATTTTGAGGTGCTTACTAACTGCTCTTAATGCCTTAGCCAATATACACAATCGATCATATGCTAGGAACCAGGACATAGTATTGTACATGTGACCAACCTATGAGCAGTCTCATGGCTGTTCAGGTGACCCTAAAGCTTGAATAGTCTTTGTGTGTTGTCTGTCTCTTTGTGTGTTCATTTGTCTCACTCTCTAAGACCAACCCAGCAAGTCAGGTCTGTAGAACCATTTCCCAGAACCAGTTGTAGAACCATTTTGACAACCAGTTGTAGAACCATTTTTGACAAGCATTTTTGACCCAGACAAAATGGCAAGTTTCCTGTCGAAGTATAAGCTAATGTCACAGTTAGGAAGTATCAGAGAAGGTAAATAAGTTGTGCTAAGAAAACTGGTGTTTCTGGAGACATACAGAGAAAAGACGTATAGAGTTAGTAGCAGGATGCCCTAAATTCCAACTTTTTATAAATGAAAATCACTTCAACCAGCTTCTGTGCTGAGTTAGTCTTTAGCAACTGGGCTAAAATATTATTAGTCATGGAATCGAATAAGCTGTAAGAAAAAATGAAGATTGTGTTTGTATGGGGTGATGGACGGGTGGTTGAACTGGGGGCTTTTGGTTACATTTATGTGTCAAAATAATTGACAGTGACTCAATAGAAAATATTCTGAGAAGATCGAACATTGTACAAGAAGGAGCAAAACTTTAAAACATTCTACATATCATTGCATCACTGTTTTCCGTTATCATCGAATTGCTTGATCGGGCACCAGTAACATCTCCATATGACCTGTCTCATGCAAGTAGAGCCCAAGGGCACCTGCTTGCTCCAGGAACATAAAGAGCCTCAAACCATTCCATCAGGTCATGGGAATGAGGTCTATAATTGTTACTGATATTTGGCATATCAAATACTACACAGGTAGCTTGCCAGGCTCAGCCGTGAGCATCGCGGGTGTGACCCAAAAAGCAAAAAAAAAAAAAAAAATCAAAGTCCAGCATTTATTGATGAAGCAGTTGCGTGAGCCGGGCTGTGATAGGCTGGTCTGCTGGGTGGAGTTCTGACGAGGGGGAAGTCCGGATGTGGAAAATGGAGGCCCTCATGGAGTGGGGGTCTTCTGGCTTGTTATGAGACACTATTCTCATATTTCTACATATAAAAATATCTATTGCTTATTTATTGAATCAGCCATAGACCATTGAAAGATTGAGGCAATGGAGAAATAAAGTAAAAAGGACTAATGAAGGAACTACAACCAGAAAATGTTCACCAAGAAAAACCAGTTCTGATTGCTGTACTCATTCTTCCGGGAGTGGACAGGCTTGCAAGATATGTTCATTAATGTATGACTTATAAAAGAAAACGTTTATAAACTGAAAATTGAAATAAAATCTCCATTGGTTTTATTTCTTAAAAAAGTTTGACTCCTGCTTACTGAAACTCTGCTTAAATCAATAGAGATATCATCCTCTTTTTGTGTAAATGATGGAGACCCACCATGCTGTTCTCTATTGAAGTAAACCACTGGAGAAAAGATTAGGAACATAGTAATCAAGATCTCCATGACAACGATCACTCTGGAAACTAGAAAGACAATTTTCCATTAACCATACTAATAGCACCAGTGGCCTAGATTTTATGAGTTAACTATGTAGGGGGAGAAAAGTTTTGTCCTCTTTTGCTCTTAAGTTATCTTGACTCATCTAGGAATTAAATTCACAGCAGCAGGATTAATAGGAGTGGAAAAATGACAAGGCTCTCACTTCATCTATACAGGGACTGCACGCATCTGCAGCCAAAGGAAATGGCTAGAGCTTCCCACACCTTCTTACATAAAGAACTAAGAAGAGAATAAAAAGGAATATGAGTTTATAGGCCAATAAAGAAGTTAGAGGATTTGTTTACGTAGTCTTCTTGACCCTAAATTCTCTAATACTGGAGATAAGGAGGCCCTCTAGCTTTCTGTAACAGAAAACTTGCAAACACTTAGGCTTGCTCACATTGGAAAATTATTTACAGATTTCAGGGACAAAGAGAGTATTTAAGAGAAGTTTTTTTGTACCAAGTTTCTTAATTAACTTTAACTCAAGATAATCAATGTGCTCCTGTGGCATATTTTGAGATCATCTTTTTCCATGACCTACATCATTTCCTCTCCAATAGAAATATGTAGCACCTAGATGACCAGTAAAAGATCTAAGAAAATATGGTAGTGTTGTTCTTTCATGTAAATCTTGCAATTAAAAGGCTCTTCATTTAAAAAACTTAATGAGTATAAGGTAATCCTGAAGCTATCTTCAATTATAAAACCAGTTTTTGCTGCTCTCCCACCAACTTACTAAAACCAAATCTGTGACAAAATCTGGAAAATACTATGACCTAAAAAATGAAAGAAAAGAAAAGAAAACCCTGAGCTTGCCAGCACAATTCTGTGTCTGTGTAAGCAATAATACACGAAAGCAAACACACTTAAAATGCCATAAAGGCTTCCTGTGGGTATATTGCGCTAAATGAAGTCAAAGGCTAAATGAATCTAGACCCCAAGAGTTCCATATAACTGGCAAACCCTGCAGTGCGTCACTGCAGTTAGAAAATGGTTATTTTAAAATTTTCCTGTTGAAATGCTCCAAATTGCATGCATGTAAATCCCATTACAGTTCATAGATGTTGCACATACAATCAGTGAGAGACATGCAGCTCCCTAATGCTTTCTCTAATGAACTTTGACTCAGCATGCAGGGACTAATAATTACACAGGACTGAATCTGTATTAGATTACTTTCTCCATTTATGACTATCTGGGAACTGTGAAGCAAAGTGTACCTTCTGTTTGAAGATAAGGACAGGAATAATTTTGCAGACTAAGATTTAAGCTTGGTGCCACATTTCTATCCTATTCATGATCAAATTATGTAAGTCAATGATTTACATAATCATTTTTTGCAAAGGAAACTGTCAGCATTTTAATGTAAATTTATTTATATTTAATTTCAGTGTTTGGAGCACACTTGGTTGTGTGTAGGGATCACTTCTGGCCATGCTGGGGTGACCATATGCCTTGTCAGAGATTGAACTCAGTTGAGACTCATGGCAGGCAAACCTCTAGCTGCTGTACTATTTCTCTAGCCCTTCAATGTAAATTTAATTAAAGAATTTGAATAATATATGCTTCTTAATAATAAAACAAAAACTAATTTAAATAGTTGATATCAAATAATAAAGTAATGCAATGGGGAAGCATTTTGATTGTTTATATTCTCTTTTGGGGCTACACATGATGGCTTCCAAGATGAATCCTAGTTCTGGTCTCAGGGATCACACCTGAGTCTTCAAAGGACTTGGGCGCTGGAGACTGAACCTATTTGGCTAAATACAAGGCAAGCATTGTATCTGCCAAGCTATGTCTCTCTGGCACCGTTGTTTTCTTAGTTCAGCCATGTCATTTTTATTCTATGCTTCCACTGAGTATTATAGGGAAAAAGAAAAACTACAGGAATATAAAGTACATTTAATTTTTAAAGATAAAACACAAATAATCAGCACTTATATTAATATGCAGCATGGTACATACTTGAGTGGAGTGCCTTTATTTCATTCCTTGGTTGTGGTTTATATATAACTAATAACTCTTGAATTAATTTTATATAAATTAGAGTATGAATGCTTAAAGTTTGTATTTTCTAACTACCCATGTGGTAACACTGAATATGGTGATTTTATGGGTATACAGTGCTACAGCCCATGATTAATGATTTGATATTTCAATAAACTGGTATAATATCTCATTCAGATGCATTTTAAATATATGCAGTACATATAATGTCAGGGTTTTTATATTAAATATTTTCCCACATATATAAAATTTGTACCTAGAATTAGCATTCTACAAAATTTCAAGGTATTAAAATCATAATTGAAATTTAATATTTTATTCTTTTTCAATTTCATCTATTTAGCATTTAAGAATTGATAATATGTTTTACTTTATTTTTCAGGATTTTTACTGATTAAATGCTGAGCATTTTTTCATTTGGCTCACTTATTATATAAAATGTCATCTAGTATTTTTTGTTCATTTTATAAATTTTTTGGTAGACACATCGGTCTTCTTAATAATTTTAAAAATGCTTTTTTAGATAATATAGTGATTAAGGTAGTTGCTTTGCACAAGGATGGCATGGATTTGATCCCTGATACTACATATGATGCCCTGATTGCAAGGAATAATCGCTGAGCACAAAGCCAGGAAGTAACCCTTGAGAAATGTTGGGCTTGGCCCCAAAACAAACTAGTATTTTTTTTTTGTATTTTATTCTATTTATTTCTTTACTTTTATTGAATCATTGTGAGATGCACAGTTACAAAGCTGCTCATGATCAGGTTTTTAGTCATACAATGTTCCAACACCCATCCCTCTACTAGTGTGCATTTCCTGAAACCAATATCCCCAGTTTCCCTCCTGCCCCCCTAACCCCCAGCCTGTCCTTCTTTCTCTCTCTCTCTGTCCTTTTGGGCATCATGGTTTGAAATACAGATACTGAGGTTTTTGTGCTTGTTCCTTTAACTACTTTTAGCACACAGTTCTTATCCAGAGTGATCATTTCCACCTAGTGGTCCCTTCTCTAGCCTCTTGGCCCTACAAACTAGTATTTTAAAGACAAAACTTTTGTCACATACATATAAATAAATATTTTACTCAGTCATTTCTTCTCCTTTCTTGGATTTGGTTTACTATTTTATTTTATTATTTTATTTATTTTATTTTATTATTTTATTTATTTTATTTTATTATTTTATTTATTTATTTTATTGTTTTATTTGTTTTATTTATTTATTTTATTATTGGTTTAGTTTATTTTATTAATATACTTTATTGTTTACCGATCTGAAATAAACAAATTTGAAATAAAAAAATTCATTTGAAGTAAACCTATTTACAAAAACTCGTCTCAACTAATGCAATTATTCTTGTTTCCTTGTGATGGATTTTATTTGCCATATTTATTTGTAACATATCTATCATATATTCAATGCCATGAGTCATCCAATTGTCCCAATACTGTACTACTTTCTTCCAGGTATTAATTATAGCCTTGCTTCCATTATCTTTTATTATTGATATATATGAATCTTTCAATAATATTTGTTTCTAAGTTGCATTGTAATTCTTTGATTTATTTTTGCATATACATTTAGAAGTGACTATAAATCACCCCCCTGACTAAAAATAAATTTTTAGGATTTAGGGTTTCTGAAAGATGTTGCACTTTTAATCCAGATCAATTTGTGGAAATTTTACAGGTAATACATCGGTCTTCTAGTTCATAAATACTGTACAACAAGATATTTCTATAGTTTTCTTTTCATTTTTGGTTACAATATAGTCTACTTTTTTTCTGGTAAAATTATTCATATATTTTATAATGGGGCCACACCATGGGATGCTCAGGGTTTACTCCTGGCTCTGTGCTCAGGGATAGCTCCTCACTGGGCTCAGGGAACTGTGTGGTGCCAAGGTTCAAATCCATGTAAGCCACCTACAAGGCAACTACCCCGGTCTTTGGGTTAGCCCTGGTTCCTGTAGATATTCCTAAGAATCTTCATTCTTAGGTAGTCTCATGTTCTTGTAAATGTGTCCATTTCCTATATTTTTAAGTTTTCCAAAAACTTCATAATTGCGGGCAAAATTTCAGATGTTTAGGCACTTGTTTTTCATGCAGCTGATCCTGGTTCCAACCCTAGCATAAGTTGATCTTTCAAGAATTGTCGATATCCAAGGGCAGAGTTGGGAGCTCCCACAATTATCACTGGGTGTGGCCCAAAATTATAACCCTTACCCCCAAATTACATTATGCTTCAACACGATTTAAATTGACTCTGAATCCAGCAACATTAATATATACCTTTTTTTTGAGGAGCACATGACCTGTAGTGTTTAGGCCTTACTCTTAGACCTGTGCTCAGGGATCAGTTCTGGTGGGACTTGGGATCGGAGCCCAGGTGACCATATGCAATACTGTGCTGGTGCCTTACTGCTGGACTATCTCTCAGGCTCTACCATTTTCATTTTTTAACCCCAACAATTTTGAATTAAGTATCACTGTATCACTGTCTTCCCATTGTTCATCGATTTGCTTGAGTGGGCACTAGCAACATCTCCATTAGTCCTGTCACAAGCAAGTGCAACCCAAGGGCATATATTTGCTACAGGGACAGGAGGAGCCCAAAACCATTCTTCAGGTTATGGAACTGAGGTCCATAATAGTTACTAGTCTTTGGCATAAAAAGTAAATAAAACACGATAGCTTGCCAGGCTTTACAGTGTAGGTGGTATAGTCTCAGTAGAAGGCTCTCAACCCGAGCATTTTGAATTTAGTACATACAAATAATGGCATCAAGAAATAGTGATGTAGTTTTCTCTTTTCCTATAATTTGTTATATTTTTAGTTGTATCTAGTTGCACCTCCAGCAGAAATTTTAAAGTAACCTTTCTAGCAGGCATCCTTATCTCATAGGAAAATCCCTTAATGATTTATCACTAGTATCACTTTTGTGTAATATTTTTTAAATCCCTCTCATTAGATTAATGTGATTGTTTTACTTGCTTTTATTTTGCTGAGATTTCCCAGCAGTGTCAGGAGACCTGGGGGACACCACTGGTGATTCTCACTCAACTTGGCCTGCGAGTCAATGAAAGTACTGGTGCATGGTGCACTTCTGGTCAGGCCCTGCAGTATTGGGGATTTCCGGGCTAAGCTTCAGGGACCAGATTTGGAAGTGGGGAAGGGCAGAGGGACAGTGGAGAGTGGGCAGTGGCAACTCTATGAGGCACTAGGTAATGCCTGAGCTCCATATGCTTCAGGGAATGCAGCCAGGTCAGTAGTTCAACAGCATGTCTAGCATATGTCCTAACCTCTATTATGCCCGGATTATTTTTTTAATTGTTTTATTTTTTTGCTTTCTGGGTCACACTCAGTGATGCTCAGGGTTACTCCTGGCTCTGCATTCAGGAATAATTTCAGGCAGTGCAGGGAAAAATTGGGATTCTGGGATTAAACCTGGCTCAGCAGCGTACAAGACAAATGTCCTACCTGGCCCTATCTTTATTTTCAACTTTCCATTACTATTTATCACGATTAAATGATAAGCTACCCCATAATTCAAGAACAATGGAGAACAAAATATGTAGTATACTCTTTCCATAACATGTCTAGGTGAAAAGTATGAATACATAACATGTAGGTAAGAAGTTCGAATATTCTATAATCAATATCATAACACTCTGAAAAATGTTTTTCTGTTTAAATAAAGATGTTATTTACTTTGTCTGAAAGTTATTTTATTCATAGTTTTTCTGATTAACTACTCAAATGACTTAAGTATTTTTCCAAAGTATTTCCAAGCTACATTATTTAATAGAATAACATGAAAAATTTTAATTGTCCAGCCTTGTTGCAAATGTGCTTGAAAAGATATAAAGTAAAAATAAAAAATACAAAATGGTTTATCAAAAATTTTATAATCTAGTTAATTTTTTTTCATATAGGCATTTATTTAAATTGACCTAAATTTATGTCACAGATATAGCATAAATTAATTTTTGCCACTAGACTTACTACTTTATCTCTAAAATTCATTATCATATGTACTTGTTATGTTGGTGTCTCTTCATGTACTGTGTAATCTGTAATTCAAGGTAAATAGCTTGAATTTAAATGAAATTCAAATTTGTTGTGACTCTCTTGGTGATTTTCAAAATTACTTTGGCCTCATGCCCACCTAAGAATTTTCATTAAATTACAGGTATTCATGCAAAATAGCATTAAAAGTGAAAAGAATAATTTGTTGATGAATTTCAGATCAAGGTAAAAATAAATCTTTATATTGATTAGATCCCTTTCTTTTTTAAACTTTGTAGATGAGGTAGCAAAAAGATTAGATGGACCTATAGACTTCCACAAAATTATAAATCATGTAATAAACAGTACAAGTTGGTGACTGCATTGAGTTTTATTTTATAAATTCTTACTATTATCTATAAAAACATGAGAAGTTTGATTTTCTTTAGCTGCAAACCTGGAGATTACTCTCTTAATATAAATGACTGTGATTATTTATTAATATATGATTCACACTTAAAATGTAGTCACTGGTCCTACTTTATGCTATACATATATGTTTGTGTATATCTTATAGTTAACTTCAGTGAGACTCATGTGTTAGAGAACAATTGAAAGAGGAAGTGTGGAATAAAGATAAACACAGAGACATACAATTTAAAACCTAAATATCTAAACTTCACTTACATTCTATTTTAATTCAATGAAAAAATTATGAAAGCATCCTCTATAGTTGTGTCCTCTTAATTGGCTTTTTAAAACTTTCTACATTGCTATGCTAATAGAAAAATATTTTCAATAATTGGGTTTCTTTTACTTTAGCAGAGTTCAAAAAATATACAACTCAGTTGGAAAAAATTGAAAACTTTAATAATTCAGTAATAATGTGATGGGCTTAGTGGAGAAGAATGAAATTTGATAGTATCTAAGGTCATCTCCATTTCAAATATGAATAAGCATCTGAATATTTTATTACATATTATAATAAATGCTCAATGGGAAACTTTTTGCTATACCTCTACACTATGAAGGAAAAGTTTCTTGATTTAACACTAAACATACTTTTCTACTGAAAGGATTTTTCTACCATTATCAAGTAGGAATTTAAATTCTATGGAAAAATTATAATTAAAGAAATATGGCTGACAAAATCAAACTATTTCTATAGTGGCTACTCAAATAGCACTCCAGATACCTAAACCTGCAACCATAATTTAGTGTTGACTCCAGCAGTGCACATAGTCATTGAGGGTATACTCAACTCTGGCAATGGCAATATAGAGCCATAAGCCTAATTCAAGACTCTACTCATGGTAAATATCTGCTTTACTACTTCATCTATCTCTCTGGCCCACCAAACTATTCTTAAAAAGTTTCCTCAAATCTTTTCGTGTCCATTCTGTTTTTGTTTTTCACTACAGTAACTCTCTATTTTAACTATCCTATAACAGAAATCATATTATTGATAGGTTCATAATCAAGTGCGAGAGGAGGCAATCTTTTAAATAGAACCAACCACCGCTGTAAAATAAAATTCAAAGTCACAATAATCCCACATAGATACTTAACTTTCACTCCTCTCCAGTTGTTTATGCAATATGCTGGATACATAATAAATGCTGCATCTATATTAAATGTGTTAAGTACTTTTCCAAAGATATGAATATAATTAAGCTTACTATATCACTTTAGGTACTGTATATTTTCTTAGCTTCTGAAATGCGTTGGTGTAGTATTACTTTTTAAATCATTTAATGTACAATATTGTACATTAAAACTTTATTTTGGGAGGCAGTCATGTGCACAGAAGTGTAATAAATCTAATAAATTATATTTTAAGACATGTCCAAATGGTAACTGATTTTGGCCAGAGAGATATGCTACAAGGATAAAGTCACTATCACTATCTTCCTGTTCATCATCTATTTGCTAGAGCGGGCATCAGCAATATCTCCGTATGTCCTGTTTCATGCTAGTAGAACCCAAAGGCATCCGCTTGCTCCAGGAACATAAAGAGCCTCAAACCATTATATTATGGGAATGACCTAATATAAATGTTACTGGTATTTGGCATATCAAATACAACACGAGCAGCTTGCCAGGCTTGCCGTGCGGGTGGCATACTCTTGTAGTTACCTCTAAATAAAGCAATTATAGATGAACCGCACAGCTGCTAATGGATAAAGTGCATGTATTTTATTCCAGAAGTCCAGGAACCAACCCCCAACACCATATGGACCCACAAGCACTGTCAGAAGTGACACTGGTTAACGGAGTTAGAAGCAATCACAGCAAAATGCCAAGTGTGGGTCAAAACGCCATTAATCATATTGTCTATGAAATATTAATTATATATTAATTGAAGTAGAATAATAAACTATTATATAATAATTATTTGCCTATGAAAGATTATTTAGTGAGTTCATGTAGACATTGTGTTATTTACTGAAATCTTCACAACCACTCTGTGATGCAATAAATTGCAAATAGATACTAACAAAATTCTTAGGTAGACCACAAATATAATATAGACATTTCAATAATCAGACAAAAGTATAGGAAAAAATTTATAACTAAGATGACCTATCAAATGTTTCTTTGGAATAGGAGGCAAATCTATAATTTTCCTTTACTTTGGCAGGAATTTCCAATTAACTAATTAAATTTGCCCATTGGAAAGCACTTTATTGAGCTCTTTCATAAATGTTTATTATGTTATGGATTTTTGGCAAATAAATGCTGAATTTAAATTTCTCAGTCAAGCCAAATAAGAACTAAATGTTTATCCTAATAATCAAGCTGAGAACATTTAACTACATAGTAAGAATAAATCAGATATGACCAAATAGAATTTTAAAAAATTCAAAATATCTTAATGAAAATGACTATGTGTATATCCTATACTTTTCACCCCTGAGAATACACTAAATATATACTTAAATTCAAGGAAATTTCTTCTTTGCAAGAAGTCTAAAAGCTAGCTATTGATGTCCGACAGATAGTAAAACTGAGAAAATATTCACATTAAAGGGCAGGTGAAACTAAATCATTAAAAAAAGCAATAAATAGACTAGTTCTGAATAAGGAGAATGAGTCAAACAATCTTATTTAAAAAATCCCTCAACAGAATGACTTCACTGATGAATTCTCCAAGAATGTGAAGACTTGAGGTCAGTATGAGAGTACAACATGTAGGGCTTGTAGGTGGCCAACCAGATTTCAATCCCTGGCATCCCATATTGTCCCCCAAGCTCTCTAAGAGTGATCCTTGAGAACAGAGTCAGTTGTAATACCTGAGAACTGCCATATATGACCCCAAACAAAACAAAGCAAAAAAAGAATTTGAAGAATGACCTAAATTCTTTTCAAGCTTTTCCAAAAAAGAAGCTTGAAGGGAACATCTTTAAGTTCATTTCATGAGGGGTTAGTATTGCCTTAATATCAAGACTAGACAATGGGAGTAGAGCATAGCACAGTGGATAGGGCATTTGCCTTGCATGCTTCTGTTATTCTGGTGAAAGAAAGAACATTAGTTTTGCTCTTTCTTTATAATAATAAACTCTACTCTGTACATGAGTAGTTATGATACAAGAGAAACTTCTAGAGTTCTTAAGTATGGATTCATGAATCTATTTATAAGAATTCATGTCTTTAGGACTTGCAAGTAGTTTTCCCTCATCAGAGCCCACAGATGATCAGCCATTTCTGAGCCCTTCTTAGCACAGACACAAACAGCAGGACTGTCCTGATCACCTCTACAAATGTCTCAGCCCCAGGGTTAGAATTTATGATTTTGCCAGGTTAGTACTTTCAACCACTGAGTCATTTTTCTGATCCCTAGAAATGATTTATTAACTGCTTTGTTGGTTTTCTTTGTATGTCTATTTTTTTAGTAGGGTGGGATGGGGAGGTGGGTCATACCCAGTGGTGCTCAGAGCTGACTCCTCACTGCTGCGCTCAGGGGTCTCTCTGGGCTGGCTCCCCGTAACATATGGGGGAACCGAGGCAGGGAAACACCCTATCTGCTGTATTATCACTTGGGCCCTAGTGTACATTTTTATTTCTGTTGTTGTATACTTTTCTGAGGAGCTTTAAGAGGTAAGGAGTTTAGGGAAAAGAGTAATCCCAGAATCCCTAGTACTGCCTCTCTCTAATAGTATTTAAACAGGCATAATCTCATGTCCTAATAATATGGCCTTGTTTCTACTCAGTCTCTAACACAAGTCCTTTATAACACCATGCTGGAATACTCTGTCACTTTATCTGAGCAGAAAACTCTCCTCCTTCAAGCATAAAATTCCATGTAATGTTCTCAATGACTCCTCCCAGGAGTGCTTAATAGCTTCTGAGCAGTTCTACAAAGTTATGTATGATATTTTATAAAATTATATGCCATCTATTTGATTATATAGCTTTTCATTCACTGAACTGGAGGCTCCTTGAAGGAAAAAGGCTTCTATCAGTCATCTCCAAAATCTCAAAACCTAACCTAGGTCCTTCCACCAGATGCTTATCAAATTGATAGTAACATTATTTTTGGACATTACTGGATAGATAATGATGCTTTGGAAAGTTTAAAGTTAGTAGTTTACAAGAAAAACAGGTAAGTTGATTAAATAAGATTTATTGAGTAAAATTATAAATATAGGTCTGCAAAGATATGAAGAGATGGGATTGATTTCATAAAATCCAAACGTATCCTACAAAATCTAGCCTACTTATGTCCTAGAGCCCAGTCACCTTTTCCCATTTACCTCCAGGTCAATAGAACATTTGTCAAGCTGTACATGCTTCAACATTTCATTTCCATGGTTTTATCAAACTCTTCCTTTCCAAAAGAGCTGATACACGGTTAGGAGGTTTTGATAGCATTCTCCCTATGATTTGCTTGCTCCATCCACCTGCATTATCACTGACCTGTTAGCCAACAAGTTATCTTAATCCTGCATATCACACAAGACATCACTTGCAACTCCTGTAAAATATGTTTTCTTACTCTTCTATGGTCACTCATGGAGTTAGTGGCTCTTTGTGTATTTGTCTTCCCCACTGGAAAGACTTCTTATTTCATATTTGCATTGTTGGCTGGTCTGGAAATATCCAAATAATTAAGTCATTCTTAATAAAAATTAAGTAAATTTTGTTATACTAATTCATGTGACAATTCATGATATAAGACCCAAATAAAGTACGACTTGTCATACAGATACTGTTGAGTGATTTTTTCTTTCTTTCACTTGCAAAATACTAGTATGGAATTGATACATGTTACTGTTTCATTAGTCTCTTAAGTTTTAAATATGTTTCACAGTAAAATAGTTGTTTTTTTTTTTTTTTTTTGGCTTTTTGGACACACCACACTCTGCAATGCTCAGGAGCTACTCCTGGCTCTGCACTCAGGAATTACTCCTGGTGGTGCTTGGGAGACCATATAGGATGCCAAGGATAGTCCTGGCTCAAAGCATGCAAAGTAAATTCCCTACCTGCTATACTATCACTCTAGCACCACACTAAAATAAATTATTAAATTTCTAATAAACATTGCACTTATTTCTTTTTTATTTCAAAATTTAAGTGCAATTGTGAAAATTTCACCATCTTTATATAATGCAAGCTTTTTTTCTGTAAATATTGGAAATACAAAGTATGTATTTTTTTTGAGGCGTATGTTAATGCAGGGAGAACGGTGGATGTGCCCGGAGCCGGAGGTTCTTTGTCCTTTTAGCTATTTCTTCGATGCCTTTGAAGGCATTCCATGCTGCTCTCTTCCTCCTGTGCAGCTCAGGTTTTAGGTTGTTCATCATGTTGATTTCTCGACCTAGGTACACATAACTGCTGCATTCAGAGATGTTTGTTCCATTGAGAGTGAATGGGGCCTCAGGAACTAGTTCATTTTTCATAAACATGGTTTTCTTTAGATTCAGCTGTAGACCTATCTTTCCACATTCTTGGTCGAAGTCAGCCAGCATTTGTGCAGCTTGGCTAATGTTTAGTGTTATTAGAACGATGTCATCAGCGAAGCGGAGGTGGTGTAGTTGCCCACCATCTATCTTCACTCCCATTCCTTCCCATTCTAATTGTCGCATTAGAGACCTGTGCCCTATGAAAGAAGGATGAGAATGCTATTTGGGTCTCCCAGAGAGGAATCAAAAAGAGCTATGCTTGGAATATCACGCCTCACTCAAGTGAGAGAAGGAATCCGGAGTTCTGACCTCCGTCGCTATTCCAGAATCAGGGACGCTGTATCGTTTGCCAAGGCATTGAAAATCAGATGGGCTGGACATGTAATGCGATTTGGAGACAACCGCTGGACTAGAGCCGTTACCAACTGGATTCCATGGGATGTCAAAAGATCACGTGGCCGCCCACCTACAAGATGGTCAGACTTCCTTGTCAAAACCCTGAAGGAACAGTTTGAGGCTCTTCATATTCCTGAATCAACCAGATGCCATTGGGCTACATTGGCACGTGATAGAATTCAATGGAAATGTTACTGGCCCCCTCTCGAACAAATCGATGAATAATGGGATTCAAGTGATCAAGTGATCAAGTATTTTTTTTTGTTTCGTTTTGTTTTGGGGTCACACCTGGCAATGCTCAGAGGTTACTCTTGGCTCTGCACTCCAGGAATTAGTCATGGCGGTGCTAGGGGACCATAAGGGATGCTGTGGATTGAACCCAGGTTGGCTGCATATAAGGCAAACACCGTACTCACTATACTATTGCTCCAGCCTCTCAACAATATATGTTTAGTGTTTGAAGGGGGAGGCTTTTGGAATCACAACCAACGATGTTCGGGACTTACGCCTGGTTCTTTGCTCAGGAATCGCTTTTAACAGGGCTTGGGGGACCATATATGTTGCCTCAAGTACTATTTTTAATATCCATCTTATGATCTTTGTAGAAATTTTGCAAAAAAGAAGGAACATAATACACAACTAAAACATACAAACTCGGGTTATTCTTATGAATAGCTGTTACTCATGCAAACCTCCCCACCCCACCCCCCAACACACAAAGTGGACTCTATTCAATACTGCTACTATTTTTATTAGCCTGATTGGGTAATGAATAGTTTGGCCTAAATATTTCAAATAACCTTCATTTTAACTAAAGAAAGATGCATTTTCCTTTACATATAAGATTAAATATGATAGAGTAACAAATCAATGATTTTATTCTCATTTGCTGAGTAGTGCACAACCTTGAAAACATTTTTTTCAATTAACCTGGTTTATACATTTTTACAGTGAATTATAATTGCTGTTCTTACAGTTCATGAATATTAGATTTAGTTTCATTATACAAAGAAGATTTATAAAAGTTTCATGATGAGAAATAGAGGAATAGTTTTTTGGGGGGTGGTGGAGCATGGGGGGCTCCAAATAATGCTCAGGGGTTCTTTAGGCCCCACTTGCAATCTCAGCCAACAGAGATTGGCTGAGATAGCAATTCAGAGATAGCAATTCAATAACAAGGGGTCTATAATGCTATGGATTACTCAGGCCACTCCACTGGTGCTACTGAGCTTCTAGATTTAGAGCCTTACATAGGGATGTTCACGAGGCCTCCAAAGTTGCCCCCAGCGATTGATGTGGGGAACTGTACCAGGGCCCTGTACATATCAGGCAGACATGTGTCCTAACCACTGTGTTACCTCCTGACCCAGGGAAACAGTCTTTATAAATGACACTTTATTCACAGGGAATTGGATGTGCCTAAATAAACCTGATTATTTTCTTTCATTCTTTCTTTTGGTGTTGTCCTTCATATCAGCAATGCTGATGAAAAGATGGGAACAGATTTTCATATTCTCAGTGCCTTTTCCATATTCTTTATTCTGCATATCTCCAAGTAGTCTTGACGATGATTGTACTGGCCATCTGGACTTCTGCTCTCCCCCAAATTTTGTCACAACAAAGTTATAGATTCTTAATCACAATGTCAAGTTAATTGAACTGAACATGTAAAGGCCAAAAATATTAAACATAGAAAAATAAGTAATACTGTGTACTACCTTTCCAGAAGGCATTTCTGGTGACATATGTTTTAAATAGCCCATTTTGGAAAAAAAATAAATGATTCCCAAACATCTCTCAGGTTTTGAAATCCAGTGCCTGCTGTTTTAGGAAATTTGCTAGGCAAATAGACATGTACAGCGTTCTTTTGTTAAACCTTCCTTTGTTTTTCTAAATTTTTAACTGAAGATATTAAACTGAGAAATCCATACTTGTTTGGTGAATTGAATCACATTTAGATTGATGCATTTAAATACAGGAAGCATTTAATTAACCTGGAGACAGTTCCTTTCTCTTAAATTTGCTCAGCTTAATGATGAGGCAAACAATCTTATTTGATATTCACAAAGGATTGAAATCCACTGATTATAAATCACCCACAGTCAGCTGAAGTACAAAATCCTTCAGATTTATTGATGTCCATGAATAGGAAATGGAGCAAGTCCAACAGGGAGAGCAAAACCATTTATGCTCAAAATTGAAAACCATGGAAAGAAAGGTGAATTCTAGGATAGCCTTAAAACAGAATTTAACTATCATAGTTATTAGTAATCAACTTTATGTATACATAAATCATATTTCTCAAGAATATTAAATTGCTAACCCCCTGCTATTAACCTATTGATCCAAACTCTGGTTTAAACTTTGTTCATTGAAATAGTTGTTTTAGGGTTTTGTCCCCCTTTTTCTTTTCTGGTTTTAGAACCATACCCTGCAATATTCAGGGCCTACTCCTGGCTCTGTGCTCAAAGGTCACTCTTGGCTGTGCTTAGGAGACTCTATGGGGCATCAAGATCCAACCTGGAATCAGCGCATGCAGGGAAAGCTGCCTACCTGCTGTGCTATCACTCTGACCCATGAAATAATATTTTATGGTAAATTTAAACTCTAATAGAAGATAAATTTAAGTTTAAAATTTATTTAAACTAATTAGAAGATCGGTACTTTCAATAAAAGAAATACAATGATCAACCGGTAAGAATATCTCAGGATACATTGAGTTGAATAGTTATGGTCAAAATTACTTGATCTCTTGATCACTTGACATCCCGTTATTCATAGATTTGCTCGAGCGGGCGCCAGTATCTAATGTTTTGTTTCTATGACTGAAAATAAAGTCTAACATCAGACTATTCTATGGATAGTCTAATTTTTTTTGGGGGTTGCTTTCTAATTTGTGTACAGCAGCCTATTTGAAAGGGTGTACTGTTTTGTCTTTTAACATAAACAAGACCTGTATGTACTAAGCATCATATGAGAAAAGTGAGCAATAGCTACTGGCCTCTAGAACCAATCCACACTATAATAATAGATCAAGAATTTCATGATATACACACAAGGTGTATGACTGTAAGGGGAAATGTCATACTAGTGACACTTTTAATTTAGCTCCTATCATTTTTCCATTTAATTTAATAGCTACTATTTAATAGCTATTATTTACTGTTTTATAAAAATTAAATAAGTTTCTTGATCTGTCATGAACAGGTATGACTAAGAATAGTCTTTCTAGTTTTGTGCCCCTTTAGTCAGTCATTAAAAATAACAAAAGTAAGCTAAGGGTAACTATTTTATTCACTCTTGATCTTAGCCAAAAGATTGAGAAGTGACACAATTTAATTCACTACTCTTGTGTTTTCTCACTTACATTTTTTATCAATTGAGGTTTTTATGAAATTTTTCTCCTTTGGATGGTTATTCTATTGACTTGCATTTTGATTATTTAATTATGACAATTATTGTAGTCATATGATAAATAACTTGCAGTGAACTGAAATGACCCTTAGTTGTTCACTGGATTTAATACTGAAGTATTTTAATGATATTTTGAAGTCTACATTTTTAAATAATATTAATGTGGGTTTTGCTCATCTACAAAAGAAAATTCAAAATCAATATTATACGTTTCGGATTAAAAGATCAAATAGCATAAAGCCCTTCCTTAAAAACTAAATAAGTGTGAATGCATTACAAAATAGAAAAAAAATTCAGTGAAACTAAAAAATATAATGAAAAATAGACTTTCCAAAAAAAACCATTTATGAACTAGATCACGATCACGATCTTCCCGTTGATCATCTATTTGCTAGAGCGGGCACCAGTAATATCTCCATATGTCCTGTCTCATGCCAGTAGAGCCAGGGGCATTGGTTTGCTAGAGGAACATAAAGAGCCTCAAACCATTATATTAGGTCATGGGAATAACATAATATAATTGTTACTGGAATTTGGCATATCAAATACAACATGAGAATCTTGCCAGGCTTGCCGAGCAGGAGGCAAACTCTTTTAAACACCTCCAAATAAAGCATTTATTGATGAACCTGGCGACCGCAATGGACTGGTCTGCTGGGTGGAGTTCTGACGAGAGGGAAGTCCAAATGTGGAAAATGGCGGCACCCGTGGAGTGAGGGGGGTGGTCTGGCTTGTTGTGAGGCTCTGCCGAGGTGGTGGGCCAGGGCTAGAACCTACCATGCCTCCCGACTGCCTCATGAACGGATGGGCACAGGGAGGGCAAGGAACAGCTCTGCCCCATATCTGAGAGACTCTGGATCAGCATACCTGGGCCGGATTGAGGAAAAAAACTGCTACAGGGTGGGTGTCGATGATCTGGGCTGTGATGGGCTGGTCTGCTGGGTGGAGTTCTGACAAGAGAGAAGTCCAAATGTGGAAAATGGCAGCACCCATGGAGTGAGGGGGGTGGTCTGGCTTGTTGTGAGGCTCTGCCAAGGTGGTAGGCCAAGGTTAGAACCCGCCATGCCTCCCGACTGCCTCATGAACAGCTGGGCACAGGGAGAGCAAGGAACAGCTCTGCCCCATGTCTGAGAGTCTCTGGACCAGCATACCTGGGCCGGATTGAGGAAAAAATTTATGAACTAGATGAAGACAAAGAAATTGCAGTACTAGGAAAATGTGACTGTATTTGAGATAGCCTCTCAATTTAGTCAAAGAATCTCCCTTCATTCTAATCAGTGCCCAAGGCGTATCCAGAAGTCAATTTTAATGGAAAGATATATCAATTTGCAATTTAGCTCTAATTTTGCTTTAATATTATGTATATACCTCTTTTATGTATTTACGATGTATAGAAAGACATATTGTAGTCTTATTCACAGAGTTAAATCATCATGAAAGACGATGTTAATAGTCAAAAAATTTCAGATCAATGACTTTTATACAAGGACAAGAAAGGTAACATGTTCTATTCAAAAGTTATATTGATGAGCAGAAAGATGTCAGTTTGACAACCTTAATGTGGAATGTTTTATTACTGATTTTTCCTACAGGATACTAGATTTGAAAGTTCCTTTCCAACTCTGTAGGTCACTATTCAGTGTTTATCACAAAATAGGGGGCCAGGAATTACAGGCCAGAGGCCCAAGGTGCCAGCCAAGTTGGATCCTGGCCACTATGTTGGCCCATCAGACACAACGGGTCCATTATAAAACACAATGGGCCCAAAAAGGACATCAAGGGCATCCAGATAGGCAAGGAAGAAGTCAAGCTATCATTATTTGCAGATAACATGATATTATACCTAGAGAACCCTAAACTCTCTACCAAAAACTCCTAGAAACAATAGACGCATATAGTAGAGTGGCAGGATACAAAATCAACACCCAAAAAGTCAGTGGCTTTCCTATATACAAATAACGAAAGAGAAGAAAGGGATATTAAGGAAACAATTCCATTCACAATTGTGCCACAGAAAATCAAATACCTAGGAATCAACTTACCCAAGTGTGTAAAGGACCTGTACAAAGAAAACTACAAGACACTGCTCCAAGAGATAAAAGAGGACACAAGGAAATGGAAACATATTCCCTGTTCATGGATGGGGAGAATCAACATTGTCAAAATGGTAATACTCCCTAGAGCTCTGTACAGATTCAATGCAGTCCCTATAAGGATACCGATGGCATTCTTCAAAAAAAAATTGACCAAACTCTCCTGAAATTTGTATGGAACAATAAACCCCCGGGAATAGCTAAAGCAATCCTCGGAAAAAGAAGATGAGAGGCATCACCTTTCCCAACTTCAAACTGTACTACAAGGCAGTAGTAATTAAAACAGCATGGTATTGGAATAAAAACAGACCTGTGGACCTATGGAATAGAATTGAGTATTCTGACACCCAACCTCAAACACATGATCATTTAATCTTTGATAAAGGTGCAAGGAGTCTAAAATGGAGTAAGGAAAGCCTCTTCAACAAGTGCTGTTGGGATAAATGGGCAGCGGCATGTAAAAAATGAATTGGACCTGTGTCTAACAACATACACAAAAATCAGATCAAAATGGATTAAAGATCTCAATATCAGACTTGAATCCATAAAGTACATTGAAGAAAATATAGGAAAAACCCTCCACGACATTGAAGCTAAAGGCATCTTCAAAGGTGAAACATCACTAACAAAGCAACTAGAAGAAAAGATAAACATGTGGGACTACATGAAACTAAAAAGCTTCTGCACCTCAAAAGAAACAGTGACTAAGATACAAAAGCAGTCCACAGAATGGGAAAGAATATTCACCCAATACCCATCTGATAAGGGGTTAATATCCAGGATATATCAGGCACTGTTAGAACTTTACAAGAAGAAAACAAACAACCCCATCAAAAAATGGGGAGAAGAAATGAACAGAAACTTCAGCAAGGAAGAAATTCGAATGGCCAAGAAACATATGAAAAAATGCTCATCATCACTAATCATCAGAGAGATGCAAATCAAAACAACAATGAGATACCACTTTACACCACAGAGACTGGCACATATTCAAAAGAGCAAGAACAACAAGTGCTGGCATGGATGTGGGGAAAAGGGGACACTCATCCATTGTTGGTGGGAATGTCGGCTGGTACAGCCTTTCTGGAAACCAATATGGACATTCCTCCAAAGACTAGAAATTGAGCTCCCATTTGACCCAGCCATACCACTCCGGGAATCTACTCTGGGAAACCAAAAATACGCAGCGGAAACACCATCCCTACTTTTATGTTCATAGCAGCACTATTCACAATAGCCAGAATCTGGAAGCAACCAGAGTGCCCGAAAATCGACGACTGGATAAAAAGCTTTGGTACATCTACACAATGGAATACTATGCAGCTGTTAGGAAAAATGAAGTTATAAAATTTGCCTATAAATGGATGGACATGGAGAAGATTATGTTGAGTGAAATTAGCCAGAAGGAGAGAGACAGATACAGAATGACTGCATTTATTTGAATGGCATAAATATATATGTACATATTATGATACCAATATCCAAGATCAAGTGAAACATATATCAGGAGGCCTTGTCAAAGGTGGAAATGATCACAAATGTGTAGGAGTCAGGGGCTAGGTAAGACAGAAAATGGAACAGTGTGCTAACAATTGTCGAGGGTACCCATGCCAACCTAGAACTGAGAGTTAATTAGAGGCAAAAGGATACACATGACAACCTTTTAATGTATGTTCTGTAATCCATAGTCTGGAGGGGAAGGAAAAGAGAAAGAGAGAGAATGGGAAAGAAATAAAGAACCTGCCATGGAGGAGGGCTGGGGGAGGGGGAGGGAACCGGGACGTTGGTGGTTGGAGATGGGTACTGGTGGTGGGATGGGTGCTGGAACACTGTATGACCAAAACCCAAATATTAACTTTTTAATTGTATATCTTTGTAACTGTAAAAATAAAAAGATTAAAAAAAATAAAAAAAAAGAAGAAAACACAATGGGCCCATCCAACCTGCCCTTCCAAACTGGCCCTCTAACTACTGTCCGTATTGGGTGAGGGGCATAACTGGACCCTAGCACTGAGCCTTCCAGGCTATTTGGCCAAGTGTGGGGCTTATTGTAAAGGTATTAGTCTTCTCACAATACTAAAGTGTTATGCCTTTGGCCTAATAAGATTGTGTGTCTTATAGCACAGTTAGGAAGCCAGATAATGAAGCTTCAGGAGGAAATGCCTGAGTCCAGGCTCCACTGGATCTGAGCCTGGAGTTGGTGAAATAACAATCAAGAGAAAGATGGTTTAGAAAGAGCAAAGCAAGTATATAGAACAGATAGTAACACTTTTTTTTTTTTTTACTGACACAGTGGAGCCACCTGAAGAATGAGGTTCTGTCTAGCAGTCTTAATGGATACTTCTTATAGCATATTCCTAACTGGTATAGGCAGGAAAACTCACACTTCCTATAGATTGGTTGCTAATAGTGAAAGTGGAAGCCTCAGTTTCCCCTTGCCAACCAGAGAGAAACCCACAGTTGCCCCTTGCCAGCACTTCTATTTCCCCCCATTGACCTACCTCACCTCTCCCCAGGACCATACAATTCTGTCCTGGAATTAGGGAAGATAATGAACAATACTTGAGGCAGATAGCCAGAAAGGCTCAAACCAACCAGAACACCCTAAACATTCCCTCTATTCTCTAATACTTCATTGATAACAGTGCAAAGGGCCTTTAAAAAGGCTAACACCGAATTTACTCTTAACTTAGTTCTATACTGAGTTTCTTCCTGCAAGAGGAGTTCCTTTCCTTTCTCTTCTACTTTCCAACAAACTTATCTACTTTCCAACTATGATTCTGAGCATCTTTATTATCCAATATTTTGATTCTTGAGAATATTGAAGAACCTGGGAATCGTGCTAGAACACAGAGACCAGCCGCCGCTGCTCCTGCCTCACCTGCATCAATGGGAGCTGGAGACAAGCACCCAATTGAAAGGAAGTTAATTGCACATCAAATATTCAAGTCAATCACATAAAAGGATAAGAAATATGTATCATAGTTTGGATTAGTCATGAAATATTCTAAGTCATTCATGTAAAGATAACACAGCATACATGAAATAATTAAAGCATGTCCCAGAAAAGATGTAGTATGGCCAATTCAAAGGAATTGATAACAAAGGTGCAGAATATTTGTCTTGTTGGGACAAGTTTAGAGATGACTACAAGAGTATGCTACCTGCACGGCAGAGCCTGGCAAGCTACCCGTGTCGTATTTGATATGCCAGATACCAGTAATAATTATAGACCTCATTCCCATGACCTGATGGAATGGTTTGAGGCTCTTTATGTTCCTGGAGCAAGCAGGTGCCCTTGGGCTCTACTTGCATGAGACAGGTCATATGGAGCTGTTACTGGTGCCCGCTCGAGCAAATCGATGATGAACGGGAGAGACAGTGACAGTGGGACAAGTTGATAAGTCAGGAGCATGTCGGCCAGTTTTAGGAACTAGGGTCAGAATGCAGCAATGGTGGAGTCCCTCTAGAGCCTCCTGGGCACAATTGATTATCTTAACAGGGAGGATCTGCCAGACACCTGAGAAAGTGAGGAGTGTCCAGGACATAGTCCCCGTGGAACAGAAACTTAAAACCATTAGACAGAAAAGGATACTATAATGAAGAAGCTTGAGGGTATGTGGCTCCAATATCGCACAGTAGATATTCCTGTGACTGGTGGTTTGACTGCCTCAACTCTTCAACACAGACCCCAGGAATGACCTGTATTAAACAAATGGAAAAGGTAGAACACACAGGCCCTATCATTGGGGATGTTGGTAGGATTTGAAGCAGCCAGGCTGCTGGGATGACTGACACCAAGTATTGCTAGTAATGGTATCTGATCTCCCTGAGGCACAACTGGGACACGGTATTCCCTTTCTCTTTTCAAGACAAAGACAGGCTCACTTTTGGGAGAAAAAAGTGTTACAATCCATCTCTTTGGATCAGATTTCCTTGTCTCAGATCAGTAAAAGGTGGTTTGTGTTTACTTAACAACTGTTTGCTTGTTTGTTTGTTTCTCTAATCTTAAAGTGAAGAGACACTTACCAAGAATGGAAAAAGCAGAGAATGGCTTTTGGGAGACTGTAATATACAATTTCTCTCATAGTTCTTTGCCTGGAATTTCTTGCAGATTTAGATGTTAGTCTGCATTTGTCCTAAGAAAAGCCTTGGGCTCTTGTTGTTTCTTAGCAATTCTATCAGAACCTTTAGAATCCCCAAAGCTTTTCCTTTCCTGGGGGTCCACAATTCTCTGGGTAGTGCCTCACTTCTCCATCTCCTTAGAGCTCAGGATTTACATCCCAAAGGGATGTGGTCTTTATGTCTTTGGGCTATTTTAGAGTTGAGCAATTTCTTCCCAAACTCATTATTTCCCAAAAGCTCATTACCAGGCCGATAGTCCACCCCATCTATCTGCCTGCAACAAAACTAAATATACTCTGAGTGACACTAAATTGTGTACAGGTTATTGTCAAGTTTTGATTCAAAAAATAGATATTAGATACCTGCAAATTAAGGAGCTCTCAATTAACCACACTGGTGCAAGGCAGCTAAATCAATCATTTCACACTTACACACTTATTTTGTTCCTCCATCATGTTTCTCCAAGATCGTGTTTCATGGAGATTAAGTTAGTGTGTTTGCTCTGAATACAAGTTTTTAAGGATACAACATGTTAGTGGATCAAGAATGTTTCCACAGCTTCAAATCTTAAGTTTAGGAAAACTCAAGCTCTTCACTGGAAGAACCATATTTAATTCCAGAGCATATTTTTTTAGGTTTATATCTTTCAGATATTGCTGGAGATAAAATCCCATCTCATTCATGTAATCATGCATTTTACAGCTAAGTTACATTCCATGCTCACAACGAAAAGGAAGCCTCAGTTTCCCCATGCCAGTGAGATAGAAAGTCACAGTTTCTTGTCCTATCACATAGGAATCTCACCCACAGGCATGAGGTCATGGCCAGAGACTAAGGAAAGCTAGGACATGATGACAGGAACTGTTGTGAGCAGTTGAGTGATCCTGTGACAGATGCCACCCATGTACCTGTGGTCAAGACCGGAAACTGAAAAAGTGTCCACAGGATAGAGAGAGGCAGTGCAAGGACTGTAATGGTTATCGTTCACAAGAGGAAAGTACACAGTATGACACAATACAGAAAAGCCAATCATGGGACCAGTAGCATCAGTGACAGGACTAGTGAAGTCCTTCACACATAACGGAGAGGCCCGGACATTTGGGGAGGGGCCTGAACCATCTATCTTTTCTGTACATTAAACTTTCTTTCTTCTGAGTTTGGTATGCAAATCTTTCATACAATTCTCAAGAACCCACCAGCACAGGAAAATCTGTTTTTTGAGCTGTTAGTTAACTAAGTTAACTATGGTTCTTTTTGTGGGGGATTAATAGGAGAACTAGGTCTTTGTTTTACAGAGAATGCAAGGAAGTTAAAGATAAGTTTTTTCTTATCTTTAATTAATGTGTAAAACTCTAATTAATGTATAAAAGTAGACACTTTTAAATGAAAATTGGGCTCTTGGCAAATGTTTTAGAGGATGCAAGGATCTAGCAGATACTTGTCTAGTCATTTGTCTTAGGCATCTCCCCATTATCTTAGAATCCCCATAACACTAAGTTCTAGGGAGAATTTTATGATGGACAATTGTTAATTCTATTTTTATCAGAAAAAGTCCAGGAATTTTCAAGAAGTCAAAAATTTAGGATGGGTCAGTCAAACTCAGACTGCTCACAGCAGCTGATTAAGGTAAACTGAGACTTCCTCTTTCCAATTATAACCTCTTAATTTTTATGCAGTTTTGCTTAATTGATTCTGAACTTGGAAAAGAAAGAGGTTTATCATTTAACAACTCACTAAAGCTTTAAAGCAAAAATATGTGAGCAAAATATCAGAATGTGAAAAGTGGAACAAGGCTTTATGGATTAACCTAACCAAGCATACATAAAATTTCTTGTATGATCTTGACATGTTTTTGGCTTAAGCAAAACTCTTGAGTGTGTATTTTGTGTTTACTTACAAACTGATTTCAAAGTCTATATCAAGGGATAAGACACTCCGACAGCAAACAAGAAATTGAAGAACATATATAAAATTGAAGGACTAAGGCGACATAACTTTATGATTTATTATAGAGATCACTTGATCACTTGACATCCTGTAATTCATCGATTTGCTCAAGCGGGCACCAGTAACATTTCCATTTGACCCTATTACGTTCCAGTGTAGCCCAATGACATGTGGTTGCTTCAGGAATATGAAGAACCTCAAACCATTCGTTCAGGGTCTTGATGAAGAAGTCTGACCATCTTGTAGGTGGGCGGCCACGTGATCTTTTAACATCCTGTATGATCCAATCAGTAATGGCTCTAGTCCAGCAGTCGTCTCCAAATCGCATTACATGTCCAGTCCATCTGATTTTCGACACCTTGGCAAATGAGACAGAGTCTCTGACTCTGGAACAGTGACGGAAGTCAGAACTCTGGATTCCTTCTCTCACTTGAGTGAGGCGTGATATTCCAAGCATAGCTCCTTCAATTCCTCTTTGGGAGACCCGAATAGCATTCTCATCCTGCTTTCATAGGGCCCAGGTCTCTGAGGCGTATGTTAATGCAGGGAGAACAGTGGAGTCGAAGAGATGTGCCCAGAGCCAAAGGTTCTTTGCCCTTTTAGCTATTTATTTGATGCTTTTTTTTTTTTTTTTTTTTTGCTTTTTGGGTCACACCCAGCGATGCTCAGGGATTACTCCTGGCTCTGCACTCAGGAATTACTCCTGGCGGTGCTTGGGGGACCATAGGGATGCTGGGGATCGACTTGTCATCTGCGTGCAAGGCAAATGCCCTACCCGCTGGACTATGGCTCCAGCCCTCTTCAATGCTCTTGAAGGTATTCCATGCTGTTCTCTTCCTCCTGCACAGCTCAGGTTTTAGGTCATTCATCATGTTGAGTTCTCAAGCTAGGTACACATAACTGCAGCGTTCAGAGATGTTTGTTCCATTGAGAGTGAATGGGGCCTCTGGAACTAGTTCACTTTTCATGAACATAGTTTTGTTGAGATTCAGCTGTAGACCTATCTTTCCACATTCTTGGTCGAAGTCAGCCAGCATTTGTGCCGATTGGCTTAAGTTTGATGTTATTAAAAAGATGTCATCAGCAAAGTGGGGGTGGTTTAGTTTCCGACCTTTTATCTTCACTCCCATTCCTTCCCATTCTACTTGCCTTACGACATTCTCGAGGGTAGCGCTGAAGAGTTATGGTGAAATGGTATCACTCTGTCGAACCCCTCTTTTGACATCAATGATTACTTCCTTGTAGAATGGTGAGATCCTAGTGGTGAATCCATAATACAGCTCATGGCGGATCTTTATGTATTGGGTTTGAACACCCTGATTGGCTAGGGCTTCGATGACTGCTTCAGTCTCAACAGAATCCTTTTGAAGTGGTAAACAAGGATGCATGTTAGCAGGAATATTCATTCATTGCAGGTGGGCATTGAATGATACAGTTACTTTGGAAAATGGATTGGCAGTTTGTTACAAAACTAAACATATTCCTACCATTTTTTTCAGCAACTATGCTATTTGGTGTTTACCCAAAGAAGTTACAAAACTTACGTTCATACAGAAACCTGCATATGGGCGTTTATAGCAACTTTCTTTATAATAGCCAAGACTTGCAAAATTCCAAGTTATACTTCAGTAAGTGAATGGTAAACAGACTGCTATATCCAATTATTTAATGATTTAAAAAAGGAGTAAGTTAGCTGGCTAGGGAGTTAGTTCAAAGGAATGGATTGCAAAGTCAATGTCTTTCATGTAGGAGAGACTGATTCTAATCCCTATTGTTATATTCTTGTATCCAAAACCAAGCTCCTTGAAGTAGTTTCCGAATGTTTTCAGCAATGCTGAGCTTGTAGCTAAGCCCTGCAGTGTCCACGCATTGAGACTGCCAGGTTTCCACCATTGTGTCTCTATTGAAAAATTAAAGAATTAAGAGTTAATACAGAGGAACCTTAAATGTGTGTGCAAATCGCCATATTATGTATTTTTCCTATTCCCTTTATAGTTGTGATGACTAGGGATCACACATCTTGTTGCTGTACTCACAAGTCTTTGGCTGTGATGCCTGGGCAGCACTGAAGATATAACATGTGACTTACTCTTATAATACAGATGCTTTAGCCACTGAATTATTCCTCGGGGCACCAAAGTGCAAATGTTATTTACCCATTTACATTCTTGTTTGTGTTTTGGAAACAAGCAAGCCAGCTTGTTCTGTAGCAAGCCGATGCCCCTGGCTCTACTGGCATGAGACAAGACATATGGAGATATTACTGGTGCCCGCTCTAGCAAATAGATGATCAACGGGAAGATCGTGATCGTGATCGTTTTGGAAAATTAGAAAAGACTATATGCCATATGATTTAAACTGTATGATTTTATGGGGAAAAGCTGTAAATAGTATATACTCTATGAGGTAATAACCCTGATGGGGGAAAAGCTGTAAATAGCATGTACTCTATGAAGTAATAACCCTGACTTATTGCAAGTTAGGTGCAATTAAATGGAGCTTTAAGTTATCAACTAAAAAGGAACCACTTGTTAACAAAAATGACTGTTAAGCGGGCATGCAAAATTGGAACTATTAAAAGCCAGAGATCAAATGATTTTGAGCAGCAGTGACAATTTTGGATAATCCCATAAAAATGCAATGAATTCATATTTTCCCATTGTAGGGGGTCAGAGAAATAGTACAGTGAGTAAAGGCACTTGCCTTTCACGTGGGCAGACCCAGGTTTGATCCTGGGAACCACATATAGTTTTATGAGCACCACCAGTACTGAACCCTGAGCAGTGAGCAAAGAATAAATCATGAGATCTGTTGCTGTGTTGCAAACAAACAAACAAACAAAAACAGAAAAATAAAACTGTCTATTGTGCATGCAATATACCAAGAGTGAACTATAATGTAAATTTGTAAAATTTGAGTCAACAGTACCATGTCAACATAGATAGATACATCTCTTTAAATAATTGTTCTAGTGGAGATGTGGACAAAGGAGTATGTAGGAATGTTGGGGAAGGAGAAAGTTGGAAATAAATAGAAAATCTCTGTATCTTCCTGTCACGTATACCTCACTACTTTAAAAATATTAACTGAAAAAAACAACTTTCTTCTCTGTGTAAATAAGCAAGAGATATAAGCTTTTATTTTCATATCTTTTCTTACCAATCTTACAATGCTTAATTCTCACTTTTTTCCCTATTCTATTAGGTCTCTGTCAAAAAGTGACCTATTCTAAATTGCATAGATAAATGAAACAGTAGGGTCATTGAAACTAGAGAAAAATTCTTTATAACTTTATAACTCATCTGAAATGTAAGGAATACACTAAAGTCTCCATTGCTTAAAATGTCATCTAACTTGACTATCATTTTTAAAGTGAGATATCAATCTCATTCATTTTATAGGCTGAAATAGATGTTCTTAAAGAGTGTTCTATCCATAAGAATAAAAGGTGTCTCAGGCAGAACTTGTGAACACAAGTTATAATTTTAAAGATATCTCTGTAATTATTTATAAAAAATTAAAGAAGCACACATAAGCTACACAATGTGAAATCACTGTTAGCTTCTTCTTAAAATTTAATAATTTCTCCAGTCACCCACTTGACTATATTTATAGAACATTTTCTAAAAGCCAATAATGAAAATGGATAAAATGGTGAATTTTGTGAAGTTGGGGTAGAGTGAGGAAAATATATTTGCATAATTAAGTATAACCACAATCTAAAGAAGCACTATAAAGAATTAATATGTTATAATTGGGTATAGAAATCATGCTGTGCTATTAATGAGAAAACTCTTTAAATTCCTGAACTACAAATAGAATTTTGGCTAATTTCGCTGCAAAATGTCTAGGCATCATGCCACCAGAATTTGGGATATACAAGGAACTCCTCATCTAACTAAGGGTTCAAAGTGTTTTTTAAATAGATTGAACTAGTTGACTTTCCTGCCAGCAATTAATAAGGGTTCCTTTTGTCCCACATTCCTGCCAACACTAGTTTTTTTTTTTATGTTTGTCAATCTCACTGGCTTGGTGATGTTTCATTGGTTGTTTTTAATGTTTTTCAATCTCACTGGTGTGTGGTGATGTTTCACTGTTGTATTGATTGTTTTGATTGTTGTTTTGGTTTTTGTCTCCCTGATTACAAATGATGCAGAACATTTTTCCATATATCTTTTGACCATCTGTATATCTTCTTGGAGGAAGTTTTCGTTCATCTCGTATTGTTGTTTCTTTCTTATTAACATCTCCATAGTTTTCTATTTCTTGGTTATAAATCCATTGTCAGGTAAAAAGTGGGCAAATATTTTCTCTCAGTCTGTAGAATGACTTTTCAGTTGATCTTCATATCTCTCACAATGCAAAAATTTCATAATTTGATGTAGTCCTATTTATTTATCTCTGTTTCCGTTTGCATGGCTAGTTACATTGAATTATTGAAAAAGCCTCTAAATTCAATATCGTGAAATGTCCTCTCTCATGTTTTTTCAGTGTAATTTATGGATACAGGATGACTGACTTTTTGATTGACTTTTTCTGATTGACTTTAGTACATGATGTCAGAAAGGGGCTTGAAACTGGTTCTGAGAGTCTGTCTGTTTGGTACCACATTATCTTGTTTATTATAGCTTTACTATATAATATAAAGTTGAAAAAGTAAAAGCCCTCATAGTGTTTTTTTTTTCCTAGGACCACTTTAGCTACTGGGTTCAATGATGAAGGATGTTATTAGTCTATAAACTTCAAGAGCTTTTGATCTATATTTTTAAAATGTCATTGGTGGGGCTGGAGCAATAGTCCAGCAGGTAGGGCGTTTGTCTTGCATGCTGCCAGCCTGTGCCAGCCCAGGTAAGATCCCCGGCATCCCATATGGTCCCCAGATCTCCACCAGGAGTAATTCCTGAGTGCAGAGCCAGGAGAGACCCCTAAGCATCGCCAGGTGTGACCCAAAAAGCAAAAAAAAAGTGTCATTGGTATATTTATAGGGACTGCATTAAATCTGCATAGTACTTTTGTGTAGAATTATCATTTGACAGTAATCTGTTCAATCCAGGAAGAAGAGATATGATTTCATTTCCTGTATCTTCTTATCTTTTTTAAGTGGTGATATATAGTTTCCTTTATAAAAAAATTTTACCTCTTTCATTAATCTGAGTCCCAGTTACTGTCTGTGGCATAATTGTGAATATTATTTTTAAAATATCTTTTCTCTTATTGTTTATTTATGGAAATTCCATGACAGTTTGAATTCTTTTTCCCATACAGTTGTGCTCAATATCTCTTTCTTAGATAATTTCTATAGCATGGTCCCCAGAGACAGCCATGGGGCAGAGCCTCTACTGACTCTCACTGTGCCCAGCGCTCATGAGGTGCCCGCCCCTTGAGGGACGGCAGGTTCTAGCCCTGGATCGCCACCCCAGCAGAGCCTCACAACAAGCCAGACGACCTCCCACTCCATGAGGACCTCCATTTTTCACATCTGGACTTCCCCTTGTCAGAACTCCACCCAGCAGACCAGCCTATCACAGTCCCGCTCATGCGGCAGCTGAGGCCGTGCGGTTCATCATAAATGCTGGATGTTGAGATGACTACAAGAGTATGCTATCTGTACGGCAGAACCTGGCAAGCTACCCGTGTGTATTTAATATGCCAGATACCAGTAACAATTATAAACCTCTTTCCCATGACCTGATGGAATGGTTTGAGGCTCTTTATGTTCCTGGAGCAAGCAGGTGCCCTTGGGCTCTACTAGCATGAGACAGGTCATATGGAGATGTTACTGGTGCCCGCTTGAGCAAATCGACCATGAACGGGAAGACAGTGATACAGTGATGGTCTACCAGTCCTATTTTGAACTTCAGAGGTGATAGTGGGTAACCATTCCTCATGCCTTGATCTTAGAGGAAAGGCTTTTAGTTTCTAGCTGAAGAGTATGATGTTAGCTGTAATTCCATAGTAAATGACTGACTATTGAAGAAAGTTCCTTCTACCACTATATTGTTAAGAATTTTTATCATGAAAGGGTATTAACTTTTAGTTCTCTTTTCTAGGGATTAAATCTTCAAAGCAAATAATAAGAGATTTCAAATGGCAAAGGATGCATGCCACTCAGGTACAGCTTAATGGAATAAATATTTTATGGGGCATGGAAATCTTGCCATATGCCTTCTCAAATTCCTCTCTCCATAGAAATAATTTAGTTTATTTAAATTTAAATTGTGTAACTTTAAAAACAATAGTACTGTTCCTTTCCAACTTCTTTTTATACAAATTTTATAAAGTATTCAGAGCATATCTTAAACCACCTACATAATGCAAATTAAAGGTATGTTAATTTATGAATGCGTTTCTAATCACCGGATGTTGATGACTATAATTATGCATAATGAAAAGCTCCAGTTGTCTTACTCTTACTGTTAAAATGCCTTTAAAAAAAGTAAACACTCCTTTTCATCTCTGCACATGACTTAAACTGCTTCATACAAAAAACTTTCTTCTTTCCACACCCTTCTCTAACTTCTATTTCCTATCAAATGTCAGAGAATATTGTGCAAGCAAGTGTTTTGTCTGTTACCTTGAAGTCAAGCTGTTAACAGTTCTGGGTGTGCCTCTTCCTTCAGCTGTGAGGTATCCCGAGGCAGTCTGAGAAACAGAAGTAACAAATAAACAAGGAAGAGAGAGATGTACCATTAGAATTTCCACATATGTTACAGTACTACAGTGACAATTCTCTGAAAAGCAAGACAGTTCCAAATCTGGTTGCAGGCTGCAAAAATATTCATTTCCTTCCCCCAAAATATACTGAGTAAAAATTTTCAGGGACTTTCTTCATATTTGGGTCATCTAATTAATAGCAAATGCCTATAATGGAGGATCAAATCTATAGCTCGAGGTTCCACGGGAAATGTTTTACTACAAATAGATATCCCTGTTGCTGGAATGAATAAGCTGTATTTATTTATACCTTGGCCATGAATATTTTGAAAGCTGAAGAATTGGTGGTGACATATGGTGTCTCCAAAAGGCCCCCCAAATCTTATTTTTTCTCTCTTTTTTTAACAGAGATATTCCTTGGCTTTTCTCACTGCTCGTGTTACTAGAGGTTGCTGTGATAAGGCTATTTTTACAAAATCTCAAAATAAAAATATGATATAATACTACACTGCCTATGATTTCCCATAATACTATGCTCAATCTACTACTTCTGGAAATGTGACTTGAATAAAAAAGGTAGATAGTTTAATAGACACTGGCAACCCTCAATATTAAGTAACTATACACTTCAAACTTTGCTAGGAATTGAAACCCCACTCAGTGGCCTACTTTCTCTCTTAAGTACATTTTAGAAAGTAGTTTTGAGTAGTTTTGCCATTGAGATCTTGGCTTATCAAAGGGTCAAATCTAGCGCTATCATCACTATTAATCTTCCTGTCTTGGTGACAGAACTGCTTCTGGCAGTCCCTGAGTCTTACAGACACTTTGTAAACCAGTGATCCAAAAGGAGCTCAGCTTTAAAAAATATATCTCTTTAGAGCAATGAAAGGATGCACTGTTATCTAGGGTGAAGGAGCGCAAGTCATTTTCTATACGATCATTTCAAATAGGGAGCTGGAAAGTGTGAATTTTTTCCCCAGACCAAAAGAGCAGATTATTTTTTTTTCTTATGAGTATGGTATCACAACATACCATTTCCCAATTTTTATCTACTTGACACATTTTAGTGTACAATTTTAGTGTGATTATGAAAGCGTCAAATCATTCTAAAATTATGGGAAACATACTGTGCAAAAACTCTACCCGGGGAAAAAGGTTGGTAATCAGTCTCTCCCTCCTTTATTCTTTCATATTTCATTTGGTTTTAGTGTTTGTTTCTTTGTATTTTTATATAGAATCATAGCATGCTAGTCTAGAAAGGAATATTGAAAGCATCTTTTTGAACAAGAAGAAACTAAAACAGGAAATTGGAATAATATTAGAAAGAAGTAGAAGTATAAACAGTGGCAGAACTTAATTTTTTTCTGGATATGTTTTGATCCCTAATATTTAATAATATAACCTGTCTCAGATTTTAATTTTCTTCACAAAATTCTAAAACTAGTTTAAAACCTCTAAAAATATGAAAGCAACATAAAAATTGCTATTGAACTAGAGATTGTATAACAGTAAGACATTTATCATGGATACAGTTGACAGTGTTAGACCTCACTCACCGCAGATGACCCTTAGAGGACCATCAGGAATGAGCATTGATCACAAAGTCAGGAATAAACCCTTGCACCACCAGATGTACCCTCCTAAAAAATTAAGAAAAAATGATAGCTGCTATTATGTGACTAGTAGACGTTTCCCATCATTATTAAGTCAGCTGTCGTTTTTCATGATTAAGTCCTTGCGATTTTTCTAAGTTACATATTTAATCTTGTATCTTTTAGGATCAGGTGAATAAGCATTCTATGTTTCATGTTATTCTCGATTTTCAGAATGTTGCTTCTCTTTTGTGTTTTGGTTCTTTGAATAAACCATCAGTAGCTGTCGGGGCACTCCACAGGGGTCCCCGACAGTGCCGGGAAGCGAGTTCCCTTCTACCTCCGAGCCGGCGAGGAATGGATGAAAACTCAGGAATCCGATGCAGTTTTAAAAGGCTTTACTTATCACAGGTTCAGGCATACAAATCAGCAAAAGGAAAAGCCTGGTGCTTAGGATTCCAGGCTAGAACCCCATCCACGTGTAGGCCAATATGGCGGCCACTACGTGTAAAGGCCTTGTAAAAGGAGAAGAAGACAAGACTTCCAAGAAGGGTGAGCGCTCACAAAGAGAGAGCCCACAAAGAAGCGTGGGAGAGAGAAAAACAGGCTAGTTTATACCCCAGCAACTCAGACCTTCCTCCCACTGTTATGGAAAGCAGGGAGGGTCAAATGCCCTTAGGTAATCCCTCCCTGCACCTCACCTAGGCCCTTTAGTATGCTAATGTTTTGAGCCAAGATCTGCCTGGAAATGCCTTTATAGGGTAGAGAAGGGGGTTTCTGAGATGGCATGTCTCTGTACCAAAGACTAATACTAATGCCAGTTAAATATTTCTCCAAGCCTTCACAAGTCTCTTCTACTTCATTGTAGTCTTGTATTTTAGTTGCCTTTGAGTATATCAGGGAGCCATGCTTGTTTGCTTGGAAGCAAACAACATTTCTCTCTGGTCTAATTACTTAGGGTCCTACGTGGCCAGGCTAATATGCTGGTAAGATCTAGCTAGTCCCACGATGATTATGGTAGCATGGGAGAATATTTATACCAGCTAGTACAGTATACATGGTCAGATAAACTGCCACATTTAGACTACCCCCTTATCTACGAGTTATTTGCAGGCAGCAATTTCAGAGCAGATGCAGCGGCCCTTAGGAGTCCTGCAACAAGTAGCTTTGTTTTTATTAGTGAAAGAACAAAAGATTTAGCTGCAGGATACTATCAGCTATAGGACTGACATCTGTCTTTCAATCTTAGTTCAATTTCTAAAGCTCCAAGTGGGGCACAACAGATTGTAAGAAAGACTAATTTGGGAGGAATTTTATTATCACTGTCATTATTATTAGTGATTTTAATTACTAATAATAATGAAAACCTCATTGTTTAAATACATCAATATCCCTAAAGATACTATCCTAAAATTGAAGCAGATTTCTTCCCCTATTTTTAATTTTTCTTACTTTCTTTTTTAAAGTATTTTGAAATATTTTCTATCTGCAAGAAAATGTTTATATTTCTAACTATGCAGAATTCAGTCAAAAGTGAAGTGTTAAATAAAGGATGATATCAGTAGAGTGCTGCAAAAATTATGTATCGTTTAATTTTTCAGTAAAGCAATGTAAGTATGTCATTGGGCTACACAACGTTTCATAGATGAAACATTCCAGTAATTTCAATAAAATCACTTAGAGAATAATATTTCCTGATAACAATAATGATTTCATTCTGCAAAAAGAGAAGAGTAAGGTCATCTAGGGTCAGGTTACGATTCTGATGAATAAAGCACATGCCTGGTATATGTGAAGACCTGAGTAAAATCCTTGGTAATTAAGTGACTAATACACAAATGTCAGAATTATTCAATTAGCATTTATACAAATAGAATATGACAAGAATTTATGATAGGTTCCAATTTTTCCAAGTGAGAAACTCTACTCTCCTTTACCTGTTTTCCATCTATCCTTTCTCCACAGTTTATAAGAGTAATAACAAGATTTGAAATTTGAGAAGACTTTTAAGTAGACCTTTTTAAAAGAAACTCTAGGAATACAGATAAATTAAGCAAAAGATACAGAGTTTCAATATGCTACTTCCTAATACACAATAACCTCGCCCCCATCAATATTTCCCCTGATTGGTATATTTGTTAGAACCAATAAGTATGCACTGACACATCATTATTACCCAAAGTCCATAATTGACACTACAGTTGATTCCATGAGGCTTGGTAGATGTTTGAGGACATATATGCAACATTATGATATCATATCAAGTAATTTTAATGTCCTAAAAATAAATCTTGTTTGTGCTGAATAGTAGCAAGTAGGATATTTGCCTTGCATACAACATATATTGGTCTGATGTATCCCCAGGAATGCACTCAATTCCCAAAGCCCTAGCAGGCATGAACCTTGAGCACTGAGCAAGGAGTAAGACCTGAGGATGTAACTCCATATAAAACAAAAATAATGATCTTGATTACTGTCTACATACTTTCACCTTTCAGAATGTTATTAATTGAAGCTGATAAATATGCCTATTCTTCACCTTGCTTCCTACCACTTTTTAATTTTCTCCATATTTTGTGATGCCTAGATAGCTCACTATACTCTAGTGATAACAATATATTAACTGATGTACCACTATTTACCTATTACCTTACTAAAGAATTTCTTGGTTATTTCTTACTTTTGTTAATTATGAACAAAACTTCAATGAACATCTATGTGAACACGGGTTATTTTTGCTCTTTTTGTCCTTAATAAAAGGAGAAGGGAATCCAGGGACTGTGGTGGAGGGCTGTTGGTACTATTAATGGCACTGTAAGTGTAAAATGATCATATGAATACATGTGATCAATAAAAAATAACGAGAATGATCATCATGACTTTTATGTATGATATAAAATGCATATAATCTCTGAAAATACAAACTAGTAATGCTGAGATAAAATTCCTCCAAAAAAGCACAGAGGTACATAGAAAGTTTCAAATTTTATATATTTAATGACTGTCTTATGTTATAAAGAAAGTCTTATATTATAAAGTGAAGTTTGACTGTTCTCTGGAAGAATATATGGCAAGAGAGTTAAAATTGGTATAAATAAACCTCATCAATACCAGTAAAAATAAGAATTTACTTATTTTTGAAAGGTCAGATATATCTCAGTTGCATTTAAATTGCTAATTTATTAAATCTAAAATGATGTTGAAAGACTCTAGGCTACCGTCTTTTGATCTCTTTGAGTTCTCTCCGTTAGCTACTCTGTCACTTGATAAATGTTTTAAATACATTTTATGTTTTTGTCTGTCATATGTGGTCCATTTCTCTGACATAGGGAGTCACTTGTGCATGTATGCAAACAAGTAATTTACTTCTTTGCTGACATTTTTAGTTTAGGATTTATTAACTTTCTCTATTTGCTTCTATATAACTACTCAAGAGGTAATTTTTTGTGTTGGACCAATAAAAAAAAAAAGAAGAATAAGTTTCTTTCCTTGCAAGTGTCCAATCTTTGCTTGGCTCCCTGGCACTGCATATGTTTCCCCAATCACCACCTGGGCACTAAGAAAAGAGTAAGCTCTGACCATCACTGGATGTGGCCCCCACCCCTAAAATAAAGATAGTAAGATCTAACTAATATCCTGAAATTTCTCAAAATAATGGCAAAGTATGTTTCCTTTGTCCTAAGAAAAGGATTATAATTCCATTTGATAAAGCCAGTCCACTTTACTCCTTATAAGATTACTGGTGTTACTTTGTCTGGAAGCAACTTTTAAGGTCCTGTCCTGTATTAACTCAAAGACTAATCAAGAGAGAAAGGAGATACAGAACCCTCCATGAAGGTGGGCTGGGGAGGGAGGAGGGAGGTGGGGACATTGGTGATGGGAGATGTGCACAGGTGGGGGGATGGGTGCTGAAACACTTTAGAACCAAAACTCAAGCATAGGCATCTTGTAACTGTATGTCTAAAAGGTGGTGTAATTAAATAATAAAAAGACTAATCATAAACATCAAATATTATCTAATAAAACATCACTAGTATCACTTGCCTTCCTGTTGTTCATTGATTTGCTCAAGCGGACACCAGAAATATCTCCATACATTCTGTCCATGCTAGTGTAGCCCAAGGGCATCTGTTCAATCCAGGAACATGAAAAGCCTAAACCATTCCATAAGGCCTTTCATATGGCCCCTCAAGTACTAGCAAGAGTGATTCCTGAGTACAGAGCAAGGAGTATTCACTGAGCATCACCAAATATGATACAAAATCTAACAAAGGTTTATATTTAAGGAGTCAGGGAGATAGTATAGCAGGTAGAGAGTTATTTTTGCCCTGTACACAGCCTACCTGAGTTTAATTCTGAGTACTCCAAATGGTTCCCCCACCATTGCCAGGTGGAATCCCTAAGCTCAGAAGTCAGGAGCAAGCCCTAAACACTTCCAGGAGTGGTCCAAAAATCAAAAACGAATATTTACAAATAATTCTGCTTCTTTGTTGGCCGAAAGATTGCTCTATTCATCACATTTAACTTCTATGTATAACTGAGTTAAAGGAGATTTTACTACTATGAAAAGGAAAGGTAATCTCTATCATCTACTTTGTTCTTGTTTTTGTTTTTATCACACATTTCTCAGAGATGAAAGATCTAGTAATTATAGAGGAAATATTATTTTTAGCTGAATAACAAACTTACATTGCTATTGGTAAGACAGTTTCTGAACCGAAACAAATAATTATTTCCTGTCACTTGTATCACTTGTCTTCCTGTTGTTCACCTATTTGATTGAGCGGGCAACAGTAACAGCTCCCTACATCTTGTCACATGCTAGTGTAGCCCAAGGGCATCTGCTTACTCCTGGAGCTTAAAGAGCCTCAAACCATTCCATCAGATCATGGGAATGAGGTCTATAATTCTTACTGGTATTTGGCATATCAAATGTGACACAGGTAGCTTGCCAGGCTCTGCCGTGCGGGTGGATTACTCTTGTAGTTGCCTCTCATCTGGTGCTTTTATTAATGAACTCAGGAACCACTTATTTCCTGAGTGGATTATATTTCTTTTTGATATTTTAGAAAAAGTCTTCTAAATATTTCCCAGGTGAATATATGCAATTCCAAAATACAAAATAAAGAAGTGTTAATATATGCTGGAGAAAATCAATATTTCCCTAAAGATGGTATTTCTACTACAAAGCAACAAAGAAACTAAATTTTATTATTTATAATGTAGAAAGTCACATTTTATAAGAATAGACAGATTTTGAATAATGATAGTTTTTTGGGTTTTGTGTGTGTGTGTGTGTGTGTGTGTGTGTATGTACAAGGCATGCCTTCTTCAGTCATTCCATAGGAGAGAATTGGTTCACTACCACACCTTATTTCCAACATCATCTTGAGAGCATATATTTTCATGGCAATTAGTTTGTACTAGTTTGTGGTTGTAATAACAAAAAAAAATTTTTTGGTTATTTACAGAAAATTCAGGAGTCAAAGACAGAGACATATATCTGAGTTCATCATGTCCACCAAGACCAAGGCCTGTCCACACTTGCATTATAGAAAGGATAAAACAGTTCATGAGTCTAGTCTGCTCAAGACAAAATGGATTATTTCACCAGTTTACCACTCCCTGTCCTTTCTTTCATTCAAGTTCACTACATATATTCTCAGCTGTGTCTTAATTTTATGCCATTTGTCTATTTATCCATCAAAATGGATGGACATTTTGACACAGGTACACCCGTCAGAGCAGAAACCAACTTTCCCCGTTGAACCCCCTGCATTCCATGGACCACGAGAACAACTTCCGACCCGAATCCACTATCCCGATGGAGCCTCGGAGGAGACCAGAGAAACCACCACACCTTGCTGGCAGCGATCTTCCCAATCCACACTCTGCAACTGGTAAGATCTCCACCCAGCAGATTAATCCAGTTTCCAGCCCTGCTTGTCAGAAACCCAGCCTACAAGGACCCACCCTGCAGAGACCCGCCCTTCAGAGGAGAGTATTTCAAGCCCAGGAATGCTTGAGCCTAAGACACAGGTACACCCGGCAAAGCAGAAACCAGCTTTCCCCTTTGCACGCGGCCGCTGTACGGCCATGAGATTTACCTCCAAATTACCGTGAATATTCTACCCACCCCTCTGAAAGAGCCCCACAAAGTAATAAGAATATAGCGCCCGCAAGGTACAGCCTGGCAAGCTGTCCAATGTGTGTTCGATATGCCAAATCCAGTAACAGAAATGTTTATTTTCCTGACCCCGAAAGAGCCCTTAATACTGCAGCAGTAAGAAATACAAACAAGCAGTGCCTGATAAAATTTCACGGCCATCCTAGGCTGCCAAAACGAAGAAGGACTAAAATGACTGTCTACTTTCAATGCACGTACGCTGGCATCGGAAGCAAAAATTGAGGATCCGATGGTGCAAGCGCAAAAGATCAAGTACGACATCATTGGTCTGACTGAGACGTGGAGGCATCAGTTGAATCATGCTGTATTTGACACCGAAGAAGAATTGTTCCTTGCAACATGAGACGAAAGAGGCATCAGTGGCGTTGGTGTCCTTGTCAACACGAACATGGCCGTCAGCATTGATTCATTTGAATGCCTAACAAACCGAATAGAATGATTACACTTGAAGAGATGTGGCCCTCTGCCAGCAATTTCTATCTTCATTGTCTAAGCACCAACATCCACAAAGAAGATGAAACTGAGAAATTCTACATGGAATTGAAAGTTCTATGAAAAAGATCACACCTTCTACAAGATAATAGTCGGTGATTTTAATGCCAAGATAGGACCAAGAAGATTGGCTGAAGAACTCCATATCGGGACCCATGGCCTAGAATGGAACGAACAGGGTGAGAGACTATCTGAGTTCATCATGTCCACCAAGACCATTCATGGGAACTCACAGTTCCAGAAGGCTAAAGCGAAATGTTGGACATGGGAATCTCCTGGTGCACAGTTCCACAATGAAATTGACCACATCATCTTCAATTGGTGGTTATGTCTGACCCGATGTAGCCGTGGTCCCCAAATTCCAAACAGGTTCGACCACCGTCCCCTTTGTGCAAAATTCTACTTCCCGCAACGGGAGGAAAAGGCTGCAAAGTTTAAGAAGAGAAAAGGCTGCAAAGTTTAAGAAGAGAACTCCCAGTACGACCACCAACTGGGAACTCTTTGGCACCATTGCAGTAACATGGGAAGACACCATCATTGACGACATCGATGAAGAATGCAACCGACTGGTTCAGCACCTCATGATTGTGCGAAGGATGCTGAGAGAGAGAAAGACACAAAAGGACGCTTGTCTTCAGAAACTCTTGAGCTCATTCGCCAACATGGCAAGGTGCGAGCCTCAAGAGACCAAATGCTAATGTCCAAGCTTGTTAAACGGTGCAGAGAAGCGATAAAAGAAGACCACAAAGACAGAAGAGCAGAAATACTGGAAGATGCAGCAGAAGCCGTGAAAAGCATTCGCACCGCCCGCCTGTCCTTCTCCAACTATAAGACCAAATTGACTGCCCTCAATGAATATCACACCTCACTCAAGTGAGAGAAGGAATCCGAGTTCTGACCTCCATTGCTATTCCATAATCAGGGACGATGTCTCGCTTGCCAAGGCATCGAAAATCAGATGGGCTGGACATGTAATGCGATTTGGAGACAACCGCTGGACTAGAGCCATTACCAACTGGATCCCACAGGATGTCAAAAGATCACATGGCCGCCCACCTACAAGACGGTCAGACTTCCTTGTCAAGACCCTGAAGGAATGGTTTGAGGCTCTTCATATTCCTGAATCAACCAGATGCCATTGGGCTACATTGGCACATGATAGGATCCAATGGAAATGGTACTGGCACCCGCTTGAGCAAATCGATGAATAACGGGATTCAAGTGATCAAGTGATCAAGTGATCCATCAAAATTATCTATAATGACAGTTACTGTAATTTCTTCCTTTCTCTGCAGTTGAATGGCAACGTGTCCCACAAAATTTATATGGTTACTGTATTTTTTGCAGTGCAAAATTTATAATTTTTTATTACTGATAAAAATATTTTTATTTTTTTTTGTTGAGGTTCATGATTTATAATGATGTCAATTTCATAAAACATCACATCCCCCACAAAAGTGCTCACTACTCTCATCTAATACACCCTCCGGTAAAAAAAGCTCTCTAGGCAAAATATACAGGGCCAAAATATCTTTGGCCGTTTGTTGTTCTCTTTACTATGCTTCTTTATATCCCACATGGGAGCAGGATACATTTTTATTGTGGAGGTTGTGACAACTACACAAAGATGAATAAGTCAAATTCTTAAAATTCCTCCAAACTATTAATAAGTGGTAGGTGGATCACTGTTTCTGTATCACTGTATCACTGTCTTCCTGTTCATCATTGATTTGCTCGAGCGGGCCCCAGTAACATCTCCATATGTCCTGTCCATGCTAGTAGAGCCCAAGGGCATCTGCTTGCTCCAGGAACATAAAGAGCCTCAATACATTCCAGAATGAGGTCTATAATTGTTACTGGTATTTGCCATATCAAATACAACATGGGTAGCTTGCCAGGCTCTGCCGTGCAAGTAGCATACTCTTGTAGTCATCTCTAAGTCCAGCATTTATTGATGAACCACACGGCCACAAGCGGCCTCGTAAGCTGGGCTATGATAGGCTGGTCTGCTGGGTGGAGTTCTGATGAGAGAGAAGTCTGGATGTGGAAAATGGAGGCCCTCAAGGAGTGGGGGTGGCGTCTGGCTTGTTGCAAGGCTCTGCTGGGGTGGCGGGCCAGGGCTAGAACCCGCCATCCCTCCTGGGTGCCTCGTGCACTGTTTCTGTACCTTTAACAAATGGGTTAAGTAATTAATCAATTAATATTTTTGGCTCTTTGTTTCATACCTGGTGATGCTCAGTGACTATTTCTGTCTCTGCTCTCAGGAATTACTTCTGGAGGTTTTAGTGGGACCATATTGGATGCCGGGATCCAATCCAGGTCAGCTGTGTGTAAGGCAAACAACATGCCCGCTGTACTACCTCTGTAGATCCAAATAGGTATATTTAAAATATTAGCAACGGTAATAATTTTTAAAATGTTATGAAATAGAAACATCCTATAAATATACAAATTAGTATTAGGTGACAACAATTTTTTAATTGTAAGAAATATCCCCATAGGCCTATAAGTATATAAAAGTGTGGTTTGTTCTATAAAGATAGTGTTGATTTCATGATAGGAAAAACTATATTATGGATGAAGCTTAAAATTATTTGCATTATTAAGAAAAAGAAAATACTTCTACGTATGTATGAAAATCACCTGAATAGACATAGAAAGAAATTCAGAACAAATGAAATATTATTTTAAAAGTATGAAATGATTAGCAAATTGAAATAAACAAATCCTTCTTAATCTAGGAAAAGACAACCACAAGCTCCATGAGCAAATGCTATCCATACTGGCAAATTGCTGAGAAGTGTGTCTTGTCTTTTTAAGAAGTTCCTTTAATATTCCTTGAAAACTGACTAAAAGGGTATTATCTGGCTATAATTCTGAAAGACAACATAGCTTCATAGAATATTGTTCAGATTTTTTGTTGTTGCTTTGTGTGTGTGTGTATGTTTATGTGTGTGTGTGTGTTTTACTACATCCTACCTGTGTCTTCTGGCCTGTAGAATCTCATTTACTTGATCTGCTGTGAATCCTGTGGGAGTTTTATGTATTTAGCTTCTTTCTTTAATCTCTCTGCTTTTTTATATTCTGATTCTTTGGCTTTTTTTCATTCGCTTTACGTTATGTCTTGGAGTCCTTTTTTGCGCTCATATTTTCTTGTGTTTACCGATAACAGTGTTTTATTTGGAGTTCTTGTACTTTAGCTGCTACTTATTAAAGTTTTGGTTCTGAGTACATCACATCTCAACCCTGAGAATTTGTAATCTATAATTTCTTTGTCTAGTGATTCTTCGAATTTATATTCAGGGACTTCAATATTTTATATATTGCTCCTCTTGATCTTATACCATAGTTCTCTGGTGTGTTATTTCTTTCAAACCTCCTCCTCTTCTCCCCCACCATATTCTTAGTTTTCCAGAAGTTCCCTGCATCTCATTTTGCAACTCATTAATATTTTCCCCTCAGTTCCTGTTACTCTGTTTCTGAGGCCTTATACCTAGTTGTTAACTTTTATCTACCATGCTCCTCCTTCAGTTTCTCTGATTCTATTTTTTTCTCAATTCTAGTTTCATATTGCCTTGTGTTTTATAATAAACAGTGTTAATGTTTTTTTCAGATCATTAAACATCCTTGTCGTGCTGTCCAGATAGTCATTAGCTGACAGGTTACAGAGCAGTTGGTATAGTCTGTATTGCTTGGAAGTGCCGCCGCTGCTGTTGAGCTGGGGTACAGCATTTCCCAGCAGTATATCAAGGAACAGGAACTAATCCCCTTTCTGCCCCAAGGGTACAGGCAGCCTACATAGGACTGATGAAACTCACGAACTTAGCACCATTTCCAAAAAGCTTCATTCACATAAATTCTGGTAGTACAATCCAAGTACAGGAAAACCCCAAACTTCCAATTCCTAGCCAGACCTAGACTATATGCTCAGGTTAGAATCTTCAAGTCAAGATGACCACTGGATACTGAACCATGTTCACCAGTCAGAGGTCAGACCCAAACTGGAGGAAGATGGCAATGACAATGGCCCCTTCTTCCTTCTTGCTTCCTTTATTTTGAGAAGCCTCCAAAGACTTCCACTTCAGCCCATTGTGTACTGGGCTATCTAGAGACAAAGGACAGGTATACTCTTAAGAGTTCAGGACCCAACTTTCTGCATAGGGCCAAAAGGCCGTATAAAAATTCAAGTCTTCAGGTGAGCCCCTGGTTTAAGCTTAAGAAATGCTGGATATACCAGACCTTATTTCCTGCCATATGAAGCTCCCTTGCAAAGTGGGAGGAGCAACATCTCTGAACCAGAAAGTAGCTCAGAATCAAATTTGTTGTATCATGAATATATGGCCAGCCAGTTCCAGCAAATCTCTAAACCTCCACTAGGGTCCATAATATGTCAGAATAATTCACTTTGCCTTTAGCCTTACAGAGACATGTTCATTTGCGAACTTGCATGTCTCTTTGAATTAGCAGAACTGATTACATAATGGTTGATGCAATGTTACCAAGTATCTCTTGGAATAACTACCTGTGTTACCCCGTGGGGACCTGTGGGAATAAAAAGAGCATTGGAACTGGAGCTAGACTAGATCAATGATAATTTTGTCATATAAAGCCATGAAGTCAATCCAATTCTGCTCACGCCTCCTATTGCATTGCTCCGGAGATTTCTTAAGGCAGGAAGCAGCTCTTAACATATGCTAAGTGTTAACAAGTGCCTAGAGCTCATTAGTGTGTGTCACCCAACACTGAAAAATACATAACACATAGTATTAATATAATGTATTAATTATATAATATATAAGTATATTAATACTTATTATAATACGAGACATATATTAAAATATAGTACATAGAATTATGACTTTCACATATAGACCTTGGTGGGCTACTACCCAGCTTCTCCATTGTGTGTGTATTATGCTCTAAGGGTGAGTCTTTTTAATTTGGTCCCCATGAGTAGCCTTTTCAGGGAATAGACTGAGTGTTGTTCTTTTTCCTTCCATAAGTCCTCTTTAAATGACAGCAAGTATAAATGTGTATAGTTGAAGAGATGGCAAGTAGAGCTACTCAGGATTCAAGCCAAGGGGCATAGAGTGATGGGTGAGAACTCTGAGTGTGACCCCATAGAGATGGAAGAGGTAGGGCAAGGAAAATCTGTTACTGGTTCCAAAAAAGTTTTCAGAGTATCAGCCTGCAAGGCAACCTCACCTGAGAAATGAATGAGAAAGCAGAGGGCCTGTCTAATTTTCTTCAACAAAACAAGATATAAATATGAGATAAGGGGGATAAATCTAGCTTACTAAGCAAATGGAAGAATTTGAAGTAATTTGTATCATATTGAAAATGAAAGGAGTCGGTTTGGGTTGGGTGTAGTTAGGTGTTTATCCTGGTAGGAGGATGGTGTGCTGATGAGGAAAAAAGAAAGTGAAGAGTGAAATCTTATTTAAAAAAGTCATCTCAATAATTTTTATAGGAAAGAACTGAAGCCTAAACAAAAGTAGAGCTGGTAAAACTACAGAGGAAACCTCAGCTTCATTTAAAAGGTATTTTATTTTAATTTTTTATTATACCACAGTGAAACATACAATTACAAAGGTGTTCATAATTGGTTCTTGGTAATACAGTATACCAGCACCCATCCCCTCCACCAGTGCCCCATTTCCACCACCAATGTACCCCCCCCCTCCCCACCCACTCCCATGCTGCCTTAATAGCAGGTACCCCAATTTCCTCTCTTTCTCTCTGTCTCTCTCTCTGTCTCTGCATCTCTCTCCCTCTTATTTTACACATTGTGGCTAGCCCTGCAGGTATTTAGAGTTTATCACTTAAGTCTCTTTGTGTATATTCAATGGTGAGTTTTAATCTGCCATTACCATTTCCCACATTTAGTAAAACACTGGTATCTATTTATGTCTTATTAATGAATGCAGTAATTCTATATCTGTCCTTTTCCTTCTGACTAATTTCACTCAGCATGATAGTCTCCATGTCCATCCATTTGCAGGTAAATTTCATAATTTCATCTTTTCTGACAGCCGCATAGTATTCCATAGTGTAGATGAACCACAGTTTCTTTAGCCATTCGTCTGTTCTCGGGCATTTAGGTTGTTTCCAGATTCTAGCTATAGTGAATAGCGCAGAGATGAATAAAGAAGTACAGATAGTGTTTCTGCTATGTGTTTTTCAGTCTCTAGGGTATATTCCCAGGAGTGCTATTGCTGGATCAAATGGGAGCTCAATATCTAGTTTTCGGAGGAATGCCCATATTGTTTTCCAAAAGGGCTGGACCAGTCGGCACTCCCACCAACAGTGGATCAGAGTCCTTTTTCCCCACATCCACACCAGCACTGGTTGTTCTTGCTGTTTTGGATGTGTGCCAGTCTCTGTGGTGTGAGATGGTACCTCATTGTTGTTTTGATTTGCATCTCCCTGATGATTAAAGATGAAGAACACTTTTTCATATGCCTTTTGGCCATTCGAATTTCTTCTTTTTGGAAGCTTCTGTTCATTTCTTCTCCCCATTTTTTGATGGGGTTGGCTGTTTTTTCTTGTGGAGTGCTACCAGTGCCTGATATATCCTGGATATTAACCCCTTGTCAGATGGGTATTGGGTGAATGAATATCCTTTACCACTCTGTGGATTGTCTTTGTATCTTGGTCACCGTTTCTTTTGAGGTGCAGAAGAGTTTCAATTTTATATAATCCCATTTGTTTATCATTGCTTCCATTTGCTTGGTCAGTGGTGTGTCGTCTTTAAAGAAAGATACTTTTCGCTTCGATGTCTTAGAGCTTTTCTCCTATGTTTTCTTCGATGTACCTTATAGATTCATGTCTGATATTGAGATCTAGATTCCATTTTGATCTGACTTTTGTGCATGGCGTTAGAAGGAGGTCTAAGTTCATTTTTTTACATGTAGCTGCCCAGTTTTCCCAGCACCATTTGTTGAAGAGGCTTTCTTTGCTCCACTTAATATTTTTTGCTCCTTTATCGAAGATTAAGTGGTTGTATATTTGAGAATGTGTTTCAGGATACTCAGTTCTATTCCATAGGTCTACAGGTCTGTCTCTATACCAATACCACACTGTCTTAATTACAACTGCTCTGTAGTAGAGCTTGAGGTTGGTAAAAGGTATTTTGAACATTTTTAAAAAACCTTTATTTCAACACATTAATATCCAGAGCTATTTTGATAAAAAGTGTGATATCTCACTACTAATACAATAATCCTAATAGACAGTCAACATTTCTTATCCAGTTGTTCTAAAAAACCAGCTGGTTTTCTTAAATACTGTCAAGTATAAATTTTTAAATATTTGAAAAATAACAGTGTCACTTGAATCACTTGTCTTCCTGTTGTTCATCAATTTGTTTGAGCAGACACCAGTAACATCACACCTTCTGTCACATGCTAGTGTAACCCAAGGGCATCTCCTCACTCAGGAACACAAAGAGTCTCAAACCATTCCTTCAGGTTATGGGAATGAGGTCTATAATTGTTATTTTTTTGGCATATCAAATACAACACGGTGGCTGGAATAATAGCATAACAGGTAGGGCATTTGCCTTGCATGCGGCTGACCCGGATTCAATCCTGGCATCCCATATGGTCCCCTGAGCACCGCCAGGAGTAATTCCTGAATGCAGAGCCAGGAGTAACCCCTGAGAATCGCCGGGTGTCGGGGGAGCACCGCCGGGTCCCCGACAGTGCTGGGAAGCAAGTTCCCTTCTACCTCCGAGCTGGCGGAAGGAATGGATGAGGACTCAGGAATCTGATGCAGTTTTAAAAGGGCTTTACTATCACAGGATCCAATATACAATCCAAGAGCAGGGAAAACCTCCAGACTCTGGGTTTCCAGCTAGGCCCCAGCCAGGTGTAGGCCAAGGTGGCTGCCACCACGTTTTGAGGCACAACAGAGAATGGGGAGGATGGAGAAGCAAAACACCTAGGGAAGCCGAAATGGCAAAAGGGGGAAAAGAGAGAGAGTTTCTTTCTTCTTGCAGCTTATTTTATAGCTAGAAATCGCCCAAACTCCCCAGCCCAGCCTGGGCTGGGCTATCTAGAGATGAAAACAGGAAAATAGCTCTATAGAATGTAGAAACTTCAGGAGACCATCTGGTTGTTTACAAGGACCCAGAGCTAATTAAAAGCCTCCTAGCAGAGCTGGGAGAAGTTATAAGCTAAATGTAACTTCCCCTGGCAGGAAGGATCAAATGCCCTCAGGTAATTTCTCCCAGCACCTCACCTAATATCTTGAGCCAAGATCTGCCAGGAACTGCCTTTATAGGGTAGAGAGGGGGGTTTCTGAGATGACATGTCTCTGTGCCAAAGACTAATACTAATGCCAGATATTTTAGTTCAGTATAAAAAAACTTTGGGTGGGTACAGTGGGCTCAAAGTAGAAGGGACCTTGAAACTGCTGGTGAGCACCTTTAGACAGAGCTTATGAAATCAACTGGCGAAAATTTTTCATCCCACTGGAATTTGTGGAGCTTGCACAGAAGCTCCAATCGGAAACTTGCAAAGAAGCTTCTGTCTGGCAACAGCTTACACATAAGTTCCTTCTCCTCATTCCAGTCCACCACTCCCGAACAGTGAGTTTCCCATTAAGATACTTGCAGCCACACATTGGATGTGACTTCACTAGCCTCTTTGGAGACCCATGAACCTTGTCCTGGAGTGCCTCCAATAAACCTGCTTTGATTTTCTTTTCCTTTCACCCAGGTCTCCTTGCTTCTCAAAAACGATTCAATTAATTTCTATATCATGTGAAATTTACATAAAGTATGTACCTTTTAGATGGGTGATCAGACTTGTGATACATTAGATAGAAATCATGATCAGTAACCACTGAGTTGAAACAGATGGATTGGAAATTTTCCAGAGACCAAGCATAAAATATTTGTTACAGAATCGTGAAATAATTTGCCAAGGACACTGATTTAAAATTTACTGCCTGATTTTTGCTTAAATATGGCAGATTTGGACTTAAAATTCCTTTGCATTTTTTATTTTCTAGTTATGTGCCAAATTCAAAATAAAAATGAATTCTAATTAGAGATCAGTACTGATTTTGGAATGTATACTGTGTTATCAAGTATAAGGTAAAGGGGAAGAAACAGAAATATAATTAATCTGTCAGTAATAAAGCAGAAGACTATGTATCTGCGGCATCCTAGTTTTTGCTATCAGATTTATCTGACACATATACTGATAAATCATTACAGATATGTGAAAGACAGAGTAATACACTTTGTATGCTTAATAAGATTTTTGTTTCTCCTCTTTTTGGGGGAGCAGGGGTCACTCTTGGCTCTGCAATCAAGAGTCAATTCTGGTGATACTCAGGGAACATTCTGGATGCTGGGAGTTGAACCTAGGTAGGTAGGATGCAAAGCAAGGGCCTTGCCTGTTGAACTTTCTCTCTGGCCCTTTAATATGAAATTTGATTAGTTTTAGATCATTGATATATATTCAGAATTTTGTGTTTGTGAAGGTTTCAGAATTTATGTATTTATTTATTTTAACTATGGAAAGTTGTTTTATTATTTTTAAATTTTATTATACATTGTGAGATATACAATTACAAAGATGTTCATGTTTGGGTTTCGGTCATACAGTGTTCCAGCACCCATTCCTCCACCAGAGCCCATTTCCTACCACCAATGTCCCCTGATTCCCTCACCCCCTCTCCCACTTTGCCTCTCTCTTTCCTCTCTCTCTCTCTCTTGCTCTCTCTCTCTCTCTCTTTTTGTTCCCTCTCTTCCTTCCGTATCACATTGTGGCTTGCAATACATACATTTAGAGGTTATCATGTATATACCTTTGACTATGTTCAGGGCTCAGTTCTAGGCTGGTATGATTCAGTTCTGTGCTGGAAATAATTCTCCAAAAATTATTAGCACATTATTCCCTTCTCTGTCTTACCTAACCTCTGACTCCCACACACTTGTGGTAGACTCCACAGGACCTACTGATCAATGTTTTCCCTAACCTTGGGTATTGGTATCATGCTATTTTTTTATATCCCGCAAATAAATGCAGTCATCCTATATCTGTCAAATTACCTCTGGTTAACGTCACTCAGCATGATCCTCTCCATGTTCATGCATTTATAGGCAAATTTCATAAATTTGCTTTTCCTAACAGCTGCTTAGAATTACATTGTGTAGATGTACCAAAGTTTCTTTATCCAGTCATCTGTTCTCGGGCACTCTGGTTGTTTCCAGATTCTGGCTACTGTGAATGTGCTGCTATGAACATGAAAGTGCAGATGATGTTTCTGCTGTGTGTGTTTTTTGCCTCCCAGGGTATATTCCCAAGCGTGGTATGGCTGGATCAATTGGGAGCTCAATTTCTAGATTTTGGAGGAGTGTCCATATTGTTTTCCAAAAAGGCTGTACCAGTGGACATTCACACCAACAATGGATGAGAGTCCCTTTCTCCCTGCATCCACCCTAGCAATTGTTGTCCTTGCTCTTTTGGATATGTGCCAGTGTCTGTGGTTGTGAGATAACTCATTGTTGTTTTGATTTGCATCTCCCTGATGATTAGTGATAACGAGCATTTTTTCATATGCCTTTTGGCCATTCAAATTTTTGTTTTTGGAAGTTTCTGTTCATTTCTTCTCCCCATTTTTTGATGGGGTTGGCTGTTTTCTTCTTGTAAAGTTCTACCAGTGTCTGATATATCCTGGATATTAACCCCTTATCAGATGAGTATTGAGTGAATATTCTTTCACATTCTGTGGGCTATCTTTGTATCTTGCTCAGCATTTCTTTTGAGGTGAATAAGCTTTTTAGTTTCATATAGTCCCATATGTTTATCTTTGCTTCCAATTACTTTGTTAGTGGTGTTTCTTCTTTGAATATGCCTTTAGCTTCAATGTCATAGAGGAATTTTTCTATATTTCCTTTGATTTACTTTATGTATTCAGGTCTTATATTGAGATCTTTGATCTATTTGGATCTGACTTTGAGCATGGTGTTAGACATAGATCTAAATTCATTTTTTTACATATAGCTGTCCAGTTTTCACAGCACCACTTTTTGAAGAGCCTTTCCTTACTTCATTTTGTACTTTTTCCTTCTTTCTTAAGGACTAAATGGTCATGTATTTGATGGATGTCAGGATTCTCAACTCTATTACATAGTCCACGGTCTGTTTTTACTCCAATACCATGCCGTTTTAATTACTACTGCTTCATAGCACAGTTTGAATTTGGGAAAGGTGATGCCTCCCATCTTCTTTTTCCAAGGATTGCTTTAGCTATCCATTTAAGGCTTTCATAATTTAGCAAAAACTTATGATTGTTTTGCATGATTTGGCTTGAAATATGACTCAAATTTTGGCATGTGTAAGAACATTAGAGATAGAAGTTGAAAAATTCCAATTAAAGGTGAAATTTTAGTCAGTGCTTATATTTAAAAACTACATGAGTGGTCCTTAACAACTGAAAAGTTAATCAAATCATTTTTGTTATTAAGGACATATAGCACACCAATCTACACTCATCCCAGATTTGGGTTTGAAATGGAACACTTTTTCAAACTTTCTATGTATTTACTTTCTATCCTGCCCCTTGAGGTGTTTTAGGTGTGGCTGTGGTGCCCAGCTGCATCGGCAGGTGACAGGCTTATCTACACCCAAGGCTTTGCGCTGTGGGCCCTGGATAGGCGATGGTCTGGCATGAACCCAGAGTCACAGCAGAGCCTGGCAAGATACCTGTGGTGTATTTGATATGCTAAAAACAGTAACAATAATGGACCTCATTCTAAATGAATGGAGGCATTACTGGCGTCCACTCGAGCAAATCGATGAACAATGGGAAGACAAGTGACAAACCTATATCATTTTCTGGCTTATAATATATATATATATATATATTATAAGCCAGAAAATATATATCATATATATGATATATATGTATCATATATATCATATATATCATATAATATATCATATATATGCATCTATATATAATTTTATGGCTTATATCATATATAACATTTTCTGGTTTATATCATATATATATACCTATATCATTTTCTGGCTTATAATATATATACGTATATATATTAAAAGCCAGAAAATGATATAGGTATATATATATATATGTATTATAAGCAGAAAATGATATAGGTATATATATATATACATATATGATATAAACCAGAAAATGTTATATATGATATAAGCCATAAAATTATATATAGATGCATATATATATATATATATATATATATATATATATATATAAGGGTCCAATGGAAATGTTACTGGTGCCCGCTCGAGCAAATCGATGAATAGCAGGATTCAAGTGATCAAGTGATATATATATTAGATACAAAGTTATAGAGGTCTAGGTATTTCTCCTATTAATTTATGTAAAGACACATTTAAATTCCCAACTCTATTGAAGGGAAAAGTCAAATTTTAAATTTATTCAAGGTTTGTTTTAACGTTGGAGAACTCAGATTAAGAAAATTCTTAAAACCAAAAAATGAGGAAGAATAGAAAACCATCATACAAAATTTCTCAGATTGAGTTTTCCTACAGAATATAAAGTATTTATATTTTTATGACAAATGCATTATCTAAAGTTTGCTCTTGTGGCCATATAATTTGAAGATACGTTTTATTAATTTATTGTAGAACTTGAAAATAAATGTTTAACTAAAATATGAAAGCTTTATTAACTTAAATTTACTACAATTTATTTTAAGTAGGATTTTTAAATTTATGTCATCAAATAATTTCATGTTTGACAGATTTTCCTTACTAAAGATATAACAAATAATTCTGTATGCAAATCTGTTATAAATCATTAGGAATCACTAGTGTATGGGGTATATTAGATCTCTCTCCATCTAGGTGAAAGTCTGGAGACTATTTTAAGAATCTACTTTAGTGCAACCACTGAGGAAGTAGGCATTATTTTCTCTCACACTTAGAAACAAGTTGCTTGCTATTGGAGAGAATAAGAACTGCAATGAAATTTGGTACTGATTTTTACTGAGCTCCGTGGAGCATGTTTCTAAACACTCTGTTAGGTTAAATTCTTCAAAAGTCAGATGTCTCTCAACACCTGAATGTGAGTATAATTCAAACATGTAATTTATACTAATGTAATTCACTACTATGTCCCTTCTTTGGTGTGCTTTGTATCTAGTGGAAAATTTTATGATCTTTTATTTGGCTGGAAAGCAAAAGTCAAAAATTATGAAAAAATATTTAGGCCAATCATTAAATAGATACTAAGTGTTCTCTTAGATAACCTGCGTCTTTTTAGCATTAATGTAACACTTTGCAAATATAAATTAACTTTTAAGTTTGATTCATTGTTCCTAAATCATCCCGAGGTGTTTAAATTCTCTGTTTACGGAGTCAGATTTGCCTTTTATGTTTTTGGGCACAAATGATGGCCTCGAAACTTTAAGTCTCTCAACTTGAATTTGCTTACTTACCTATGCTATCTGCATTTGCATATTCACATACTGGAAATTTTCATTTTCTTTGCCATAACAAATTTGACCCAGATAAGATTCTTCTCTTGATTTTAAGCATAAAATAATTTGTTCTGTTCTGTGCTTCTGTCTGTGAGTATAAATGAATGTTTGGGGCTATACTGCAACATGCAGCAAAATTTATAAAGGAAACCCACTTAAAAACAGGCATAGACTGCACCTACTGATGGAAATTTAGAAATATTCGGTTGAGTTTCTTTTTTTTATAAGAGAAAAATAAAACCTTGCTTTAAAAGAGGAGTATTTGTCTAAGTAAAATGGCAGCAATTCAAGATTTTGATATTTATTCAGATTTTTAAATCATCAAATAATGGGGATTTATCTTAAAGATATTTAGATTTTCAATGACAATAAGTAAAAAATGTATATCTAAACACCAAGATTCTTTCTACAATTTGTTATGGCATGCATAGAAAATTAAAACGTATGTCTGGCAAATCTGCAACTGTAAAAATTGAGGGCATCATCCTTTAAAAGAACTATGAATCTCATTTAAGTTTCATATTCTGCAAAGATCGAGATCAGTGTGGGATTCATTGTACCTATAGAACTGCAGATGTTTCAAATGGCAAGGTGTTTCAATTGATCAAGTTGACCAAGTTCATATATGTAAGTAAAAGATAAATTTCTGAATACATGTTTGAATTAAGGGCTTCTGCTGAAGGATTACAAACCTAGTACATTAAAAGACAAGTATTATAGGACAGGTTTAGCTATTCTGGGAGTTTTGTTGTTTTGCTCACTCCCAGCTTAATCTACTTAAGCCAAGGTTAGTTCTAATGAGATCTCTCTTCTATGTAAACACTGCTAGAGGGTGTGGCAGTTACAGAAGTCACTTTGATTGAATAACTTCTGACTTATAAATCTACTAAGACTTCTATGTTTTCTAGATTGGGCACAGCTCCTCTTTATACCCACTGCACCCAGCGTGGGGCAGTTAGAATTTACCAGGAGACTACCACCCTGGCTACGCTGAGACTATAGGAAGACTATAGGAAGGATCATACTAGTTTGCTCTAAGCAGGCGAGAGTGACCCTTTCAGTACACAAGAACAAGATACTCAGAATCACCCTGGTGCAGATAATAATAAGAAGGACCTTGTGGGTACCATCTAGATTACATGAAGCTCATGAAGTTAAGATGTATTACTTTATACCAGCCCCCTCTCTCCAGTGCATTACATAAGAGATAATCTCCTTAGTCCTTGGCATAACCTTTGTTTATACCTGCAATAGGGTGTGGCACTACACTCTGTTTAGAGTTCTTTGTTGACATGCCCCTCCCGGTTGGATTACTTTGGTGTATATAAGGGGCTGACTTGAGGCCCCTTCACCTTTACCTTTTGGGCCTTTTAGCTTTCGGCTTTTGGCTCCTTGGCCTTTTGCTTTTGGCTTTTGGCTTTTTGCTCTTTGGCCTTTTGCTCCTTCTTCTGGGTAGGACTCAGCTCGGGTGAGATCCTCTCTCTTTGGTGGGAGACTTAGGCTCTTTTGTATGGTCTAAGTTTAGACCAGAGCTAGAGTTTGTTTATTATATTGGAGTGCTGTGGAAGAGATTTGTACTATTAAAAGCCATTTTTGGAACTGCACCGGACTCGTGAGTCTTCATCCGTTCTCCCGGAGTCCTCGGAGGTAGAAGAGAACCTCTGTCCTGACACTGTCGGGGACCCTGACAGGCAAGTATATATGGGAACCTCCTAAGCATTTCAAATCCTTGAATCCCAAAATTTTAGCTCCAATCAACTGTTGCATTGCTGAAAATAATTTTATATGCTGATTATTTATATATTTTTTAGAGGGCTACTAAATATTATTAAATGCTTAATTGGAAGACATGAAAAATAATATAGCAAAACTGATTTGATTAATACTTTTTTAAAACTTAAGACAAAAAGGAGAAAATAAAGTCCTCAAAAAGGAAACAAAAGAATAGCTCTGTTGCAGGACTCCTCTAAGGGCCGCTGCATCTGCTCTGAATTGCTGCCTGCAAATCACTTCGTAGATAAGGGGGCAGTCTAAATGTGGCAGTTTATCTGACCATGTATGCTGTAGTAGCTGGTATAAATATTCTCCCGTGCTACCACAATCATCTTGGGACTAGCTAGATCTTACCAGCATATTAGCCTGGCCACGTAGGACCCCTAAGTAATTAGACCAGAGAGAAATGCTGTTTGCTTCAAAGCAAACAAGCATGGCTCCCTGATATACTCAAAGGCAACTAAAATACAAAACTACAATGAAGTAGAAGAGACTTGTGAAGGCTTGAAGAAATATTTAACTGGCATTAGTATTAGTCTTTGGTACAGAGACATGCCATCTCAGAAACCCCCTTCTCTACCCTATAAAGGCATTTCCAGGCAGATCTTGGCTCAAAACATTAGCATACTAAAGGGCCTAGGTGAGGTGCAGGGAGGGGATTACCTAAGGGCATTTGACCCTCCCTGCTTTCCATAACAGTGGGAGGAAGGTCTGAATTGCAGGGGAATAAAACTAGCCTGTTTCCTCTCACAATGGGAGAAGCACGCTTCTTTTTGGGCTCTCTCTTTGTGAGCGCTCACCTTCTTGGGAGTCTTGTCTTCTCCTTTTACAGGGCCTTTACACGTGGTGGCCGCCATCTTGGCCTACACGTGGCTGGGGTTCTAGCCTGGAATCCTAAGCACCGGGCTTTTCCTTTTGCTGATTTGTATGCCTGAACCTGTGATAAGTAAAGCCTTTTAAAACTGCATCGGATTCCTGAGTTTTCATCCATCCCTTGCCGGCTTTCATCCATTCCTCGCCGGGAAGCTAGAAGGGAACTTCGCTTCCCAGCACTGTCGGGGACCCTGGCGGCGCTCCCGACATAGCTCTAATTATGTACAATATTGTAATGGTTTGGAATGAAGTCATTTTATTTATCACTTGATAACTTGATCACTTGACATCCCGTTATTTGTCGATTTGCTCCAGCTGGCTCCAGTAATATTTTCATTTGACCCTATCAAGTGCCAGTGTAGCCCAATGGCATCTGGTTGCTTCAGGAATATGAAGAGCCTCAAACCATTCATTCAGGGCCTTGGCGAAGAAGTCTGACCATCTTGTAGGTGGGAGGCCATGTGATCTTTTGACATCCTGTGGGATCCAGTCTGTAAGGGCTCTAGTCCAGCATTCATCTCCAAATCAAATTTTTATTATAAATAAAATCATAATGCGATTTGGAAATGTGATTTTATTTATAATAAAAAAAATTTAGATTGTACACAAATTCACACTTTAGATAATTGCTTTTTTTTTAAAAAAAAGAAGGCATACCTTATGGTCTATGAAAGATGGAAAGCTAAACAGAAATTCTTCTAATGTAAATAGCTGAAAGTCAGTAGCTACATTAATAGTCAATGCCACGTTCTTTAGAATTTCTTAAGTAGAAAACTTATTCTATTTTAATATAAAAAGAATGATTTCATAGTGATAAAGTCTTCTTTCACCATGGAGGTGTAAAAAGTTTATATTTATAAGCTTTCAGTAATGTGGTCTTAAGTCAAAGCTAACAAAATTTTAATAGAAAATAATCAAATCATAGTGGAAGTTTGTACATTTTTATCAATTATTAATAACTAAAATAATTAGAGATGGTCCTAAGCTGTTAGCAGCATGATCAATAGAATTGCATTTATTAGAAAAGTTATTAGACTTTTTTAAACAATAACCTGGGAATATATTGAAAGAGTTGGCCACCCGATGGGGTGACTGACTGGGAGCTTTGGAATGCCGCACCTATCAAGGAAAACTCTGAGAGACCGAGTCCTATGCAAAAGCAAGGGTTTTATTAATAAGCGAGTATACTCGAGCCCATAGCATGACCCCAAGTGGTCAGTGGCTAAGAGCCCCGAGCCCTTCCAGGGAGGATCTTTTAAGAGATAGTTCCCGCCGCTACAGAAAAGCCAGCGCATAAATATCAATAGATTTAAAATATTATATCAAGGTCTGCGCGCAGAGCAGCCAATCACTTTGTACCAAGTAACCATCTTCCACCAATCAGTTCATTCTTAATACTTCTTTCTATATTTGGTGCGGCTAGATACACACGTGGGATCATGGGTCAGCAATGGCTATGTGTAGGTGCAGGAATGCAATCCAGGCAATTCAGGCCAGATAGTAGATTCTGGGCGGGGGTCTCATAACCTCTAACAGGAATTTGTTCTGGGCCTTTTGTAGATAACAAAAAGGTTACTTCAAGATGAAAAGGACACTCAGGCCCTAAATTGGTAACTTTCCATGAGTAGGCCTGCCCTGGTTGGGAAAGGGGGTTTCTGCCTTCTTTCAATATGTATTATCTTATACTGTTAGCTAGAGAAATCTAAAGCAGGTCATGTTTAATAAATACATGAAATAATGTTCTTTCAGCATATATCAAACAAATATGAAAAGCATCCCATGTGTCAGAAAAAAAATAACATGGCCTCTCATTCATAATCATATGCAAAATATATAAAACTTGATCACATCTTGACCATAGCTGATTTCAAAAAATAGGTCTAAAGTCCTGGGAAAGTAGATTTTTTTTGTTTTATCTGATTTTAAAACAAGAATTATGTCTAATCAATATGCCATTATCATGTTTGAGCACTATATTGGTTCTGTCAATATCAACAGTTAATAAAGAACATTGGTATTTCAACACATATTCCTCTTTCTCTCCTATCATATTTTTCAAAGTAAATTTTGCTCAACAAAAACAAACTGGCTTGGGAGAAACCCCTGAGCATAGCTGGGTGTCACCCAAAAAGCAAATAAATAAATAAATAAATAAAATAAAAACAGGCTTCTAAAAGGAAAAAAGAAAACAAGAAATTATCTTCAGTAAAGTAGCCCAAGGGTCTGAGGAACCCTTTGAGATGCTAAAGCTGAGCTCTTTGGAGATGGAAAAACCAAGGCACCACCCAGGAAGGGTGGACCCCTCAACAAAGGAGAAACTAAAGATTGTGGTAAGAATTTGAAAGGGCCATCAAGGTCCCAAGACTTTTCCTGTCACAAACCCAGATTAACTTTTTTGGAAGGAAGGGAGGTAAACATGTTGCTCAGTATTTCCTCCTGACTCTGCCTTCTGTACCACTCTTGTTAGGGTTTGGGGAGCCACACAGCCAGGCAGGGATCACAGGGCAAACAACCTACCCACCAGCGCTGCACTAGCCCTACAGCCCAAACCTAAGAGTAGCATTTACCAATGCGGATAACTCCAGGTCAGACCATTAGGAGAAATCTCTTGGGCTTTTTTTCACTGTATGGAATGCATAGAGTGAAAGGCATTCTTTTCTCAAAGGCATTCTCTGCTTTTTTTCACTCTATGGAAGACTGTGTATGCTCTTCAGCTCTTCAACCTCTCCTATCTCTCCCTCCCTCTCTTTTTCCCCCACAGTCTCTGTCTCTGCCTCTCTCTGTCTCTCTGTGTCTGTCTCTCTCTCTTCCCCATCTCTGTCAAAACTTCTTGAAATAAAACTATATTTAGAAGTCTTTAAATAAAACTATTTTACCTTGAATACAGTGCTGAAGTCAGTTCTGACTTTCCTTTCCTGCAAAGAGCAATTCCTTGCTCTGTTCTGAAGTCTATAGCACCCTGACAGCTGGGCTGGTTGATCAGTTTCCAAACCACGCAGAGGCAGGCTAGAGTCAATAGATTTAAAATATTACATAAAGGTCTGCACTTGGGCAGCCAATCACTTTGTAACAAGTAACTATCACCTACCATACTTGTCTAATATTGATTTTTGGGCTCAGTTTCAGGGTCTCTCCTATATAAAGTGAACGAGAGCAACTACCCCCTCCCAAAACAGGGCAGGCCTACTCATGGAAAGTTACCAATTTAGGGCCTAAGTGACCTTTTCAACCTGAAGTAACCTTTTCATCCTTTTTATCTACAAAAGACCCAGAACAAATTCCTGTTAGAGGTTGGGAGACCCAGACCCCCACCCAGAACCTGCTATCTGGCTTGAATTGCCTGAATTGCATTCCTGCACATAGGCAGCATAGCTCTTGCTGACCTATAATCCCACACTGGTATCTAGGCGCACCAAATATAGAAAGAAGTATTGAGTGTGACCTAATTGGTAGGTGATAGTTACTTGTTGGTTTGAAAAGCGATATTGTTTTTTATCTACTTTGTGGAAGTTTCCTGGAGGAGCAGCACAACTGGTAGTGCTCTGGGATCACTCCTGGTAGAACCATATAGAGCACTGGGATTGAGCCCAGGACTGTGCTGTGCAAAGCACTTACCCCTATCTGCTTGGCCATCTTTCCAGCCTCTATATTCTTTGTATAGGCAGTGTTTGCATTTGCCTTGCACATGGCCGACCCGGGTTCGATCCCTGGCATCCCATATGGTCCCCTGAGCACCACCAGGAGTAATTCCTGAGTGCAGAGCCAGGAATAACCCCTGAGCATTGCCCAGTTTGACTCAAAAAAAAAAAATATACGCAGTGTTTGTCAGTCTTTATATAGATTTTTCTCTATAACTAATTTTTCAGGTTTAGTTTAGTAGTTGGTTGTTATACCGATTGTATCTGTTGCAAGTCTTTGTTTTCCTTAGGAATAGATGCTGCTCCCCCATTTTCATTGCTCAGTCTCTAAAACACAAGAAAACATGGCATTTATGCATTTGTATATGACTAGCCCATCCACTTATTATTTCTAGATATTTTTCTTTAGCCTCTTGAGTTCCCTAGCTATATGCTGTTGATAGCATAGGGAGATTATTAAAAACATATTCTCTTGAAAAATGTAGACCACAGTATTTTATGATTTTCTTTGCTTTTATGCACCGGAATAGAACTTTTGAAAGTCTTAGGAAAATCATGTTTCAAGCAAATAATGTCATCACATCCACCTCAAGAGTTGTCAGATGTTGGTTGACAGGCCCTACTTTAACATCCAGTTACACTTAGCTTGCAGTCCCTCCCAGCTCTGCTAGGAGGCTTTGAATCAGCTCTGGCACTTGTAATGCCAAAAGGCCCACCTGAAGTGCTGTATTTCAATAGAGCTATTTACTGGTATCCATCTCTAGATAGCCCAGCCCATGATGGGCCCGGCTGGGAAGTTTTGGCAGATTTTTATCTATAAAATAAGCTGGGAGAAGAGACAAGGGCCTTTTGCCATTTTGGCTTCCCTTGGTGTTTTCCTCTCTCTTTCCTCTCTGCTCTCAGTTAGACTTTAACACGTGGTAGCTTCCATCTTGGCCTACACGTGGCCAGGGCCTAGCCGGGAACGCAGAGTCTAGGGTTTTTCCTGTTCTTGGATCGTATATCAGAACCTGTGATAGTAAAGCCTTTTATAGGGAGGGGTGCTTCGAACACTATGTGACCGAAACCCCCAATCATGTACAACATTGTAATTGTATATCTCACGGTGTTATAACAAAATATTAATTAAAAAAAAGAAAAATAAAGCCTTTTAAAACTGCACCAGATTCCTGAGTTTTCATACATTCTTTGGAGGTAGAGGACTTCTGTCCTGATACTGTTGGGAACCCCAGCGGCTCCCTGACACTCAGAGATCCTCCACTATCGTTTGTTCATTCCATTCAGGGGTTTGCTCCCTCCTGGCAATTGTGGTCTACAAGGTCAGCAATTCCATTTAAGACCTGAGAAATTGATGCCCAGGCTCAGACCCTAAAGTACTGGGGATACTTAGGGTCACCACACCAGTGCCTGGTGTCTACAACAGTTACACCTGCGAGGCAATCACTTTTTTTTTTTTTTTTTTGGGTCACACCCAGCAACACTTAAGGGTTACTCCTGGCTCTTTGCTCAGGAATTACTCCTGTGGAGCTTGGGGACCGTATGAAATACCTAGAATCGAACCCGGTTGGCCACATGCAAGACAAATGCCCTACCTGTTGTGCTATTTGCTCTCACCCCAGGGCATGCAACTTAGCTCTTCCAATCAGGTCCTGATATTTTGAATACCCAGCAGATATTTTGAATGTTATTTTTCTAGATATTAGGGCTTTTTTTTTAATCCCTATAAATATTCTTGGGAAGCTAAATATTCTTATACACAATTAAGATGCTGGGGACAGCTCAGTTCTTAGAGTATTAGCTTCACATCTAGTTTGCAGCATCCACAATAGTTTTCAGGAGGGTGAATCCCAGCTACCAAACAAGACCTTTCCAAATACTCTATCAAGCCCCACTACCAATACTATCAAACCCCACCACCAGCTTTAAATTTTTTCTGAACTGACTGGTGAAAACAGTCACTTGTAAATGGGCCTGTTTGATGTAAGGTCTTGTTACCTCTAATTCTTCAGTCAGATCTTTTCCAGCCTCAGGTAGTTTGCTCTACCACATACTGTGATAATTATTCTACTTAATTCTTAAAGGGAATACACTACAGATTTTAAAGCTCTTTCTTCATACAGATCAGAAATTTCTATTTCTCTACCTTGAATGCCTCAGGCTTCGGCTGTTTTCCTCAACTCTGATGTTCTGCTGAATCCCTTCACTTCCCCCAATGCCATGTTCAAGAAACTTCCTCCACATAACACCTAAGGAAAAACAAACTTATTAGCTAATGTCCATAAACTTGAAAACTGCAGTTTTCTAATTTGGTCTGCCTTTTAGACCAATAGAAGGAAGACAAAGATCATCTTCCTTTTGCGTCATTTTGGTGGGAAAAATTTCCCACCATGCCTTAATTTTCATGTTGCTGGGATAATTTGACTTTTTAACTTGCAACTTTTTAATAAGCAACAGAAAAGACAAGAATGTATCTTCTATATCACTGAATTTTCTACCTGAATTCCATTTTAGGTGATGAAAATTAAATAATCTGATTAAATAAATTCAATCATCTAAGACAATAAATTAATGAAATAATCTGCTATTTTATTTGTAAGTAATAATTCAAATGTTATTGAGGTGGAATTCTGGGGCCCTCGCCTGATAAATGGCTGACCTGGGTTTGATTTCTTGAATCCCAAGCATTGCCAGAAGTATTTTTGAGCAGAGTTAGAGTCAGGAATCAACTCCTGGTTGATGCACTGGTTTACCCTTCTGGTAAAACAGGATGACTGCATTTCAGCATGTTAACACTCCAACTAATTCTAGATGTAAGACTCAAAAAAAAAAAACCTGGATAAGTTTATAGTTAACTAACAAACTAGATTTGTAAAGTTTTCTCTGTTATGTGGCCAGGGAATTGGGTAGGTCTTTACCCTTGATTCTCTCAAAATGCATATGAAGAGAAACAAAACAAACAAAAAATAGCAACATTAAACTAAATAAGGAAGAAAGCATATGTCAAAATCTAGTGGGACTTTATTTTAATTACATTAATTATGAAGAAAAACTTGCAACACTATCATAAGCTAGTAACCATATGCTCTATCTTCTGATAGAAAATTGTAGAATAGCATCAAAGAGTTAGGAAAAGACTTTTATTAAATTCTATTGTTCTTTTAATTCTGGGATGGAAAGATTTGACCAATCTGAAAAGTAAACTGCAGTTCTCTAATTACACAGGAGCTCGCAAATAAGCTAATAATAAACACAAAATCTTTTTTATTCCTACTTATCTAACCTTTACACTCTATCATTTTAATCCTTCAAAATCCCAATAGATTTTAATTGGGATTTTGATTAAATTCTAATTTAATCAAACAGTGATGAACACAGATATACATAGCACACTGTGTGTACTGTAAAAGTACTGTAGAGAACACAGAAATAAAGTGCACCCTGTCTTGGATCATAGATTAAAATTATTTACAAGAAGAATTATAGAAACAAGGCAAAGCTTCAACAAAAACTGAAATTCCTGAATCCAAGTCCAAATGGATGCCTTTGTACCTCTCTCCTTTGATAGGTTACATTTTTTATAATCTCTCTGCTATTCTACACTAGTGAAGAGAATATGAAATAAAGTATGTGAAGAGTATAGCATGGAAGATTACAAATAGTTTTCAGTCTAATATTAATCATAACTATTTTCTTATAGCATAAAAAATCAAATGCAAATAATTTACCCTCATTTGGGCCAGAATGGTGATAAGCAGGTAGAGCATTTGCCGATGACCCAAATTCAATGCCCTGCAACCCATATGGTTCCCTGAGCACTTCCAGGACAGATCCCTGAGCATAGGAGTCAGAAGTTAGGTCCTTAGCACTGCCCAGTCTTGCCTCCAAACAACAGCACCAAGGACAACAAATTACCTTCATAAGAGAAAAAATGTATACTGGCCAAAAAAAAAAAGGACATTATATTCAACGTCCTAATTACTACCATCTTCAGTTACCTTAATGATTTATTGTATGGCATTAACATTTCCTCATTAAAATGCTGACTTGATTTAAAATAAGAGACTATTTTCAACATGTGATAAAGAGTGCCATTCTGAATATTTGAGTTAAGTGTGCACTTTTTTAGTATTAACTTAGTTAAGAAACACTAATGACACACTTCTACACATGAAATAAATAGTGATCATATAAATACAATGTTTAGCTATTGAAAGGAAAACCACTATAATTAGTTTACAACATATTTTAAAATATTTTTACTCTAAGATTTGAATTTTTCAGAGAACTCTTTGAAATTAATTAAAAACAAAGACATATGCTAATTTGGACAAAAGTAAGCTGTTAGTGTATTTAACTTTGAAAATAAAAGTGTTAACTAAGAAAAAAATGTAGACCAATTTTTCCCGAAATAAGAAAACATTCTTCTATACTTAATTCCAGTGGGAGATTTAAATTTAATTGGAGAGTATTCAAATATGTTATCACATTACTAAATTAAATTTACTGGGGCTGGAGTGATAGTCCAGCGGGTAGGGCGTTTGCCTTGCACGCAGCTGGCCTGTGCCAGCCTGGGTTCGATCCTGGGCATCCCATACGGTCCCCTGAGCACCACCAGGAATAATTCCTGAGTACAGAGCCAGGAGAAACCCCTGAACATTGCCAGGTGTGACCAAAAAAAGCAAAAAAAAAAAAAACGTTGCACAAAGAACTAAAATTCACATGTTTTATCATTCATATCAGTAACTGATAATTGTGGAGTTACTAAAAATCCCAGGAATAAGATATACCTTTTTACCAATACGAAAACTACAATTATGATGCAGAAAATAATTACATTTAATTATCACAGTAAAATAAATGGTGATAATAGCAAAAATGAGCATTTTACTTATGATATCAGCAAAAGTTATATAGTATATGAATTAGTGCTCACAAAAATAATCAATGAATATTATTTACATAAGATTACTATATTATGAATATCAAAGATTCATTTTATTGAGTAGTGTATATACAGAACTTTATATAAACTATACTACCCCATTAAATATTCACAACATCCTTATGAATAGGTACTTATTGATGTAACTTTACAAAAATTAAAGAAGCACAGAGCAATTGCAAAGCTATTCCAATATACAAATAGCTAGAGATAACATGGGGTTTTCACTCATGCAGTCTGATAAAATATTCCAACCAGTTAATCACTGATAAACTGAAACCAATACAAACTTTTCCGGAAAAGATCTTTTAAAAAGTTATCTAATCTCTTAATATGATGTCTATATTTGTAATACAAATTCTCAAAATAGCAACAAATCCTTAAGCATAGCAATGAATAGATCAAATTGCTTATTATACATTAGAAACCAAATAAATACCTATCTTCTGAATAGCTTAATTATGGCATACTTCTAGAATATCTTTAGATACCTTAAATTATGATATAATCATAAATATGCATTCAGAAAATTTTCCAGTATTCTAATACATGGTTGTGATAAAAATTTGATAAAAATTTTTAAATAATCCAGGAAAGCAAAAGGATAATTAAATTAAATGCCTAAGAACTACTTTCCAGATTAAATAGTTCATCTGTATGTCTATTTAAGTTGCACTTAGGTGTTGACTCTTCAAGCCATTTTGATTATTGATATTTCTCACCTTATTCCTTAAACATTTATTTGTATTTATTAAAATATTTTATAAAATAGCATAGAAACTAAGTTGTTTTCTTGTTTATTTGTTTTTTTTGTTTGTCTTTTTTGTCTGCAGGAACACACCTGGCAATGATGCAGGGCTACTCCACGTTCTGTGCTTGGCAGTGCTCGGGACATTATGGTTCTGGAAATCAAAGCCAGGCTTCCTGCATGAAGCCTGGTGCTTCCTGCATGAAAGCCTGGTACTTCCTGCCTGAAGCCTGGTACTTCCTGCCTGAAGCCCTGGTACTTCCTGCCTGAAGCCTGGTACTTCCTGCCTGAAGCCTGGTACTTCCTGCATGAAGCCTGGTACTTCCTGCATGAAGCCTGGTACTTCCTGCATGAAGCCTGGTACTGCCTGAGCCTGGTACTTCCTGCATGAAGCCTGGTACTTCCTGCCTGAAGCCTGGTACTTCCTGCCTGAAGCCTGGTACTTCCTGCATGAAGCCTGGTACTTCCTGCATGAGGCCTGGTACTTCCTGCATGAAGCCTGGTACTTCCTGCCTGAAGCCTGGTACTTCCTGCATGAAGCCTGGTACTTCCTGCATGAGGCCTGGTACTTCCTGCATGAAGCCTGGTACTTCCTGCCTGAAGCCTGGTACTTCCTGCATGAAGCCTGGTACTTCCTGCATGAAGCCTGGTGCTTCCTGCATGAAGCTTGGTGCTTCCTGCAGGATCTCTCTGTACTATGCTTTGGACCATCTTGGAATTGTTCTGGATAGTTACATCATAGTGCCCCCAACTGTTCTATGATTCAATTTACTTCCTCAATTATTTGCAATGAATGAATTCAGATTTTCCGTTTTTTATAGACAGATTTTTATTTAAAATTTGGGTCTGTCGACTTAGTTCTTCCCACCACCTCTGGGAGCAGAAACCTTCACAGGTTTGGCTTAGGGGCTTCCTTTGTGGGAGCCTTAGTAGCAGCCATTTGTTGTCTTCATCGGTGCCTGCTTAGTTTTCTTTACTTCCTGGCAGCCCTGATAGCTTGTTCCCGCTGAGTCTTTCTAAGATTTTCAAGTTTTGATAATGGTAAATATTAAAGCCTTTAACTGAAAAAAAAATTGCAAAAGTCACCTAGAATTGAAAATATAAAAATGACGCATGATGAACCTAATCAAAAGGGAGATTATAAAGCTGTTTGTTGATGCTTGAGACTGCTTTAGTTCTGAGGCCATTTATGAAATCTAACTGAAAATAAAATTATAGGGTAAGAAGAACAGAGGCAACACCAAGATCAGCAAAATTAGAGACAAATGTGACTTAGGAAAAAAGTTTCAAATCAATCTAGTCAAGCATATAGCTCAGTGGAGAGTTGGTTTAAGCACTCACATATTACCATACATTACATCAGCCCAGAAAAGGAATTTACATTAGCCTACTCAATGCAAAAGGAATGTAGGAGCATAAGTTACTCTGCTAAAATCTTATTATTTATTTATTTTATTTTTTTGGTGTCGAAGAAATAGCTGAAAGGACAAAGAACTTCCAGATCCTGGTACATCTCTTCAACTCCACCATTCTCCCTGCATTAACATATGCCTCAGAGACCTGGGCCCTATGAAAGCAGGATGAGAATGCTATTCAGGTCTCCCAAAGAGAAATAAAAAGAGCTATGCTTGGAATTTCATGCCTCACTCAAGTGAGAGAAGGAATCCAGAGTTCCGACCTCCATCAACAATCGAGATTTAGGAATGCTGTCTCGTTTGCCAAGGCATCAAAAATCAGATGGGCTGGACATGTAATGCCACAGATCCCACAGGACGTCAAAAGATCATGTGGCAGCCCACCCACAAAATGATCAGACTTCTTTATCAAGACCCTAAATAAACAGTTTGAGGCTCTTCATATTCCTGGAGCAAGCAGATGCCATTGGGCTACACTGGCACGTGACAGGGACAAATGGAAATGTTCCTGGCTCCCAGTCGAGCAAATCGATGAATAATGGGATGTCAAGTGATCAAGTGATGTTTATTGGAAAGTATAAAGGAAAGGAAGCAAAACTCCCCAACCAGGGTGAAACTTAGTATAGGACTTAGTTCATATTTTATTATTTTAAACTTAGTGCTTTTTCACATTAACCAAAATTGTAGAAATATATTTTATGATTTTTTAATTTTATACTCCATATCTCCTTAATATCCCTTTTTATTCCCAATGGATATAAATGTAACCCAATAATTAATCTGTTGCTTTATAGAACACATTATTGGGTGCTTTTGTAAGAGAATGGCAATAATTTCTAGGTTGCAATTAATCCTAAATCTCTGGATGCTTTTATTCTACCCTCTATCTTGTAAACGTACAGTCTTCTGTTTCTGATAGAGAATTTTTTTAAAGCTTTTTATAAATCAAGGAAAATCCTTTCACACTTGGAAAAAATCATGTGTAATTAATTCTCACTAGTACTCTCCAGCCATCAGTGTCTTTTCAAAGATTTCAGGTCTAATGAACTACTTGAACATTTAATAATAAAAATGGTCCTATGAACCTTAAAATAAAAATAAAAGGTCAGGTAATATACTTTAGACATTCATGCACAATTAGTTTAGGAAAATTAAAACAGATCACCGAGATGACCAAAAGCCATGATTCATAGCCTTCTCCATTTAGCAATGATTCTCAGTAAGAGAATAGGAAAGATTGTGCTTCCCAGAGGAATTTTTGCAATGTCTGAAGACATTTGTGCTTGTCAAAACTAAGGATATGATGGATAATACCAAAGGCCACATTTTTTTCAGTAGCCTGCAGTCTACAAGATACCCTCAAAGAATGTTCTATATGTATATCAATTATCCATGAAGTAAGGTATTTAATATGATGGTTGGTAACCCTGATTTAAGCCAACTTCATTACTGATTATTTCCAATGGCAAAATGGAAATAGAAAGCCCTTGAATTATTCTGTTATGATATTTTAACTAATGTCAATTTCTTGTTCCCCAGTGAATGGATATTCCTAGGATCGTCTTTTGATAAAAACATGACATCTTTCCTTATTTCTTGTTATTTATTGATTATAGGAAGAGGTGATTTTGTGGGATCAAAGCATCTACTTTCATTTTTTTTCTTCTTTTGGGGTCACACCGGCAATGCTCAGGGGTTACTCCTGACTCTGCACTCAGGAATTACTCCTGGCGATGCTCTGGGGACCATATGGGGTGTCGGGGATCCAACCCAGGTCCGCCGCATGCAAGGCAAACCCCTGACCTGCAGGACTAGGGCTTCGGCCCCATCTACTTTCAGTTCCATCTTATCTTCTTTTATCAAAATAGGCTGCCTACAAATTTTTCTGTTTTGCACTTCCCTGCTTCTCTGTTTAGTTGCCAAGTAGTCCACACCAGAGAATGATGCAATGTGTAAGATCGCTTGATTTCAATACAGCTAAATAATTAACCTTCATCTGGATATACTGCAAACCCCAGGCACTAAGCAGACTTATTTATTTGTATATTTTAGTTTCCCATGATCTAAATCCAAAATGGCTTAGAATTAATGATGACATTTAATTTATACCTCCACAATCGCTATAATCTCTGTTTTCCCAAGTTTGCTTTGAGCATTTCAGCCTTTCTGTATTCATGTTTTACCTAAAGATTCCTCTCATCATTGCCTTATTCTCAGAAGTTCTCTAAGCATCATCTTAATCTTTTCTCTAGTCTTATCCATCTGCAGTTTATAGGCATGTCACACAGTTGAAATATCTGTTGAGGTAGTTCAGATGAGAATATTTCTGTTTAAGAAATGTCATCATCCCCTGTCCCAATTCTGTCCTGAAAGATACTTGAGGTTCTTACTATTGAGTTCAAGTGCCCCTTCAATCTGTTCAATCTACTCCTCAAATATGCCCTAGAAGCAAATTGGAACAATAATGATTCCACTTACATGCTCTATACATGCCCATCAGTAGAGTTAATACACTGTGAAATTAAACTCCTTAATATAACCAAAAACAAGTTACTTAAATTCTCTATGCCTCTATTTTCTCATTTATAATAAAGGACTAATTATTCCTGGATTTCATTTTCATACAAGAATTATGAAACTTAAAAATATGCAAGAATGCTCTGTCATTTTACTGCAAATGTAAAATTCTAAAATAATAATAAGGAGATGTATACAGCTCAAATGTTTATGGATAAAACTTTGACTGTAATTATCAGTGACTGACAGGACTTTTATTAAAATTTCCTGCACTTAAGCTGCAAGTTAATACCTCCTTAATATCACCTTAAAGACTGAATCTGCCACTTTGTGACATCATAAACTTAACTTTTTGTTTTTCCTTTAATTTTGACAGTAATGTAACACATTATAAAGTGAAAGCATATATTTACTAAGTGTATATTTTTAATGTTCTTGTAAAATTTGAAGTTAATATTTCTTTAAGGTGAATGTGTCTGGGCATCTTAAGAATTCACACACGTCATCAACATGATTATTAATGTGTTCTATTTCTATATTTCTCCTCTGAGACTTCAAAGCACTTCACATATCATAAAATTATAAGTTCACAATTATATATGAATGTTGAAATTAAAAAGTCTAGCAAAATGTTACTTGAAGAAAGTGGTGAAATAGAGAAAAACAATATAGTAGCAAATAGAAAACTATAATGTGAAATATAATGTAAATAGAATAATGTGAAGCAAAAATATACAAGATATTTCAGTATTCTAAACCATCTAAGTGGGCCAAAGTGATAGCACAGTGGGTAGGGTGTTTGCCTTGCACTCGGCCAACCCAGGTTGAATCCCGGCATCCCATATGGTCCCCGAGAACCGCCAGGAGTAATTCCTGAATGCAGAGCCAGGAGTAATCCCTGAGCATTGCCGGTGTGACCCAAAAAGAAAAATAAATAAATAAACAAATAAATAATTAAATAGATAAATAAATAAATAAAACATCTAAGCACCTTGACTCTAATCTGGAGCTTGAACCAGCTGGCAGGTCGCAGTTGAAGTTTACTTAGAGTCTCTTTGCTGTCAGATTCACCAAATCTTGACCACACGTAATCAGAGGAACTTTTGCTGTTCTGATTAGTGATTTTGATCTTAAAACTTCAAAGCAAGTTTTGTTTTTCTTGTATATGAGATAGAGATCCTACTATCTTTGTTTAATTGTTGAATTACTAATTGGTAAGCCAGGTATCTCCTCAGTGTGTAAATAGAATTCTTATTTAGAATATATTTGATTTTTTTTCACTTGTAACCAATAGAATGTTTTATATTGAATTTTTAAAGTACTATGCTTTTTTAAGGAATTCTTTTTAGTGGCATTTCTCTTAAAGAAAGTCACAAAAATAAATACACAAAAATCTATCAAGATGCAGATTCATATTTACTAATTTTTTTGCCACTCTGAATTTGTGGAAGAGCTTGATTTGGATTCTTAAATGTTAAGACCCAGGTGAGTTTCCTGGCACTGCCTTCCTGTGTTTTTGTCAGGTAGCTGTTGCCCAGTCTTTTTACTTCCTTTCCCTGGTGGTAAGAATACTTTGGTTTTAGTCTCCTTAGCTTTAAGATTGTAATATGGGGCTGTTGTATATATTTACTGTTCTGTGCATTAAATCTCTCTCGGGTTTATTATTATTAATTGAAGTTCATCCCTTCTCGCGCCGCCGCTTGTGGCCTCGTGGTTCATCTATAAATATGCTATATTTAGAGGTGACTACAAGGGTATGCCTCCTGTATGGCAAGCCTGGCAAGCTGCCCTGTTTTATTTGATATGCCAAATACCAGTGACAATTATATTAGTTCATTCCCATGACTTAATATAATGGTTTGAGGCTCCTTATGTTCCTGGAGCGAATAGATACGCTTGGGCTCTACTAGCATGAGACAGGACATATGGAGATATTACTGGTGCCCGCTCTAGCAAATAGATGATCAACGGGAGGATAGTGATAGTGAATTTTGGGGTCAAGTCCACCCCAACTTTTCTCAGGGCTCACTCCTGACTCTGGGCTTAGTGATCACTCCTGGTAGGGTTCAGAGAATCATTTGTATTACTGCACAGTGACACTGGGTAGGCTGTATGTAAAGTAAATGCCTGACCCTTGTATCATCCAAAAAAATACATTTGCAACTACACACAACCAACAGATTTTATTTGCAAGAAAATAACTAAAGACAGAAAGCTTTTCTAAGTAACACCGTCTGGAGAATAACTTTGAAGAGGGGAACTAGGAGTGTGGCTAATACCAGACAGAGTTAGGGTCACAAAACAAGTGTTTACACATGCTCTTATTCTTTAGGAAAACTCAAACATGCTTATGATGAGAAATATGGTGTCAAATCGGATACCATGCAATTGATAGGCATGAAAAACATGTAACAGAGGCCTCACATCATGAGGGTGATATGTTTTTCATATGGGATGAGGAAAAATGTCATTGCAATCTTGTACGGCTTCATTGCATAATCTCTACTGACCAATGTCCAGCCAGATGTCTGGGTACTTATCAGCACAAAGGAATTCATATAGCTCTGTCTTGATCTAATCGAAGTCAATAGAACATAACTTTCTCCAAGAAAACAGTTGTCACATCCTGCAAACTGAAAACCTAAGGTCTTCGTTCTTTGACTTTCTGAACCCTGGAGAGTTCAAAGTCTGAAAGTATGGAAGAGAAGGAGCACAAGTTGAGAACTATTTTAATAATTGATTATACCTATGAAGGAAGGTCAAAGAAATGGATATGAGCAAGGAAGAAGTCGGAGATGTGCAGGGGATAAAACCTGACAAATTCAAGAAGAGATTCTAAGAGAGTAGTTGGGATTCTTTTCCAAGTGATACACAAATATAACCTAATTTAATTCCTAACAATACGTGTGAAGGAGTCTCTAATAGTGCAGACATACTGCAAATGAGATATGGTTAAATAACTAGCTTAACATCTATCTAAAGTGCAATAGGATCAGAATTTGAACTAAACCTGCTTAAACCCATTACTGGAATTTTTAAGCACTGTAACTAAGATCCAGTTTTCAATGTCATGAAGTTTTATGGTAATATGTCAAATATGGAGTATGAATTCAAGGTAACATAAAGTTGAAAAAATGTCAGAAATAAATTGATAAGAATTGATAAGGGTGTTATTACAGCAGAAATTGAAAAGGACTTATAGCCTGAAATATATATTGTAGTTATCATAAAAAATATATTGATTATATGTGAAAATTGTAACTGAAAGGGATTGATTAATGTAGCTATGACCACTGATGATGATGCACATATGTACTATGCTTCAGATAGTGCACTCCAAATAATGTACATGTTTAGCACATTGTCTTCCAGATGAAGAATCATTGACTAACAGAAATAATAGAGTGCTGAATCTTAAAGACACAGTACCTCCCAAGGTCTGACGAGCTGTGGAGTCCAGGTGTTGAAAATGGCTGCCCTTGTGGTGTGGGGGCTCCTCTGGCTTCTTGTGAGGCTCTATTGGGATGACGGGCCATGGCCAGAACCCACCATCCCTTCCGAATGCCTCATGATCAGTAGAGCACAGAGAGAGCTGGTAGCAGCTCTGTCCCGTGTATCTGTGTCTCTGGTTTAAGCATGCCTGGACTTGAAATTAGCTTTGTTGTAGGGTTGGATTCTGATGAGCAGGACTTGAGCTCGACTTTTCTCTTGGGTGGAGCTCTGATGAGCTATGGATTCTGGATGTTGAAAATGGCTGCCCTCATGGTGCGGGGGTTCCTCTGGCTTCTTATTAAAATATTAATAATAATAAAATGTGGCCCTTTTCTTTTTCACTGTTATTTTCCTTCAAGAGCATCAAGGAAGTGGTAAAGAAGACAAAGAACTGCTGGCTTGAGGCACAACATTTCGACTCCACAGTTCTTCCTGCACTAACATATGCCTCAGAGTCCTGGGCCCTTGAAAACAGGATGAGAAGCCTATTTGGGTAGCCCAAAGAGTATTCAAAGAAGGCATGCTTGGAGTATCACACTTCACTCAAATGAGAGAAGGAATCAGGAGTTCCGACCTTCGTTAACAATCAAGAATAAAGGATGTTGTCTTTTTGCCAAGATGATGAAAGTCAGATGGGCAGGACATGTGATTTAGGGATGACTGCTTGGCTATAGCTGTTACCAACTGGATTCCAATGGGACATCAAAAGAATGCATGGCCGCCCACCTATGAGGTGGTCAGACTGCTGTGTCAGAAACCTGAACAAACAGTTTGAGGCTCTTCGTGTTCCTGAAGTGAGCAGATGCCATTGGGTTACACTTGCATGACAGGGACAAATGGTGCCCGTTACTTGTGTCCGTTTGAGTAAATTCATGAACAGCAGGAAAATAAGTGATAATAATAAAATAAGAAAACTTTGGTTAACCTGCCATATCCACGTGAAGCTGTGTCCGCTGTGACAAGTGAAGTCACACTGTAATGAGAGATCTCTGTAGGTACATATTGTACATACTGTTAACATAAGACGTTATTATAGCTTAAAATTCATATTTAAATACCATGGACTCTTCAGTCTATTTAATTCCTCCATTATCCTAAATCATATTTATATATAGCCAAAGCAAAATTTTTTAAAAAGATCACACTTTGTTATGTCTATAAGGTCATTTTTAAATCTAGAAGATGCTCTTATTAAAGATGGCACATCAATTCATTAAAGATAGGTCAGCTGTCAGATAGAATGCCTTGGAATTTGTTATGAACTTTTCTTAACTTTGTGCTTTGTGATAAAGCAGTGAGTTTTATAATGCATATGTTAGGAGGTACCTCACTTCTGGTGGTTCCATTGTTAGTGATATCAGGATTGATTACTATGCTAATGAATTTGCTCTCTCCCTTGCAACAAGATTTCCTATGGACTGATACTTTATATCCATGCAAATACCCATTTCTCTTTCATCATTTAACTATTTTTATGTGAATAGTAATCCTTGATTGAATAAATTATTTTATTAGCATTGCAAAGTACCTAATATCATTTGAATACATATTAGATCTTTTAACAATGTCTTCATTTCTATATATACACATATTTACATACCCCAAAGTAATAGTTAGTTGAATCCACCTAGATTCTCTTAACTGTCTCTGTCACTGTCTTCCAGTTGTTCATCGATTTGCTTGAGCAGGCACCAGTCACATCTCCATATGTCCTGTCGCAAGCAAGTGTAGTCCAAGGTCATCTGCTTGCTCCAGGGACAGGAAGAGTCTCAAACCATTCTTCAGGTCATGGAATTGAGGTCCATAATTGTTACTAGTTTGGCATATCAAATACGACACTGGTAGCTTGGCCAGGCTCTGCCATGTAGGTGGTATACTCTCAGTAGAAGGCTCTCATGTCAAGCATTTACTGATGAAACATAAAGGGGAAAGATCAGGTTTCTTGTTGCATCTGCAGGATATAAAAGTGTATATAAATATATAGTATGAGACTAAAATCCAGAGCCAGGAAAAACAGGGACCAAGAGGACTTGTCAATGGTTGGAACCTACCACAACTGTGTGGGGACAGAGGTTAGGTAAGACAGAGAAGGAACCAGGGTGACAGTAAGTCTTCACAATATGGGAATTTTTTATTATGATCAAGGTTTAGATTTATGTTTTTCTAATGCAGCTTCCTCTGAGATTTATTTAAATCTCCTAAAAGGCTGAATTGTGTTTCCATCCTCCATAAAATTCAATAGATACTGGCATAGTAGAGTTCTTATCACTGTAACTATAGCTAATGCCAAAGCTAATCTTTGTTCAGTTATTCCTAGTTCTGATTTGTGACCTTTCGACAATGAAAAAGAAAAATGTCCAAATGAAGAGCAGAAGATAAAATCAAGGATAAGTAAAATATTTAGGGACCAGAGACATAGTAGAGTGGGTAGGGCACTTACCTTGTATGTGGCTGATCCCCGTTCGATCCCCACATTCCATATGGTCATCCAATTACTGCCAGGAGTAATTTCTCAGTTCAGAATCAGGGGAAGCACCTGCGCATCATAAGATGCAACCAAAAATAAAAATAAAAAATCATTTAAAATTAACTCGCCTTTCCATCCAAGCAATCATTTTATAAAGGCTTTATGATGGGGGCAGGGAGGCGGGAGGAGAGAAAGAAAACAAGAAGCATTATAACTTCTTTATTTTTTTTCTTGGCAATTAACTAATTTTCCTGTCGCTGATCTGCTTGGGGAAAAGCGGCATGGGACAAGAACCTATCAGGTAAATGAAGGAGCACAGTGAAGAAAATGACGCAGCCGAGACCTGATAAAGAAACAAAAAAAAAGGAAAAAGAGGAGAGCAGCTGAGAACCTCTTTGAGAAAGCATGAAGAGAGAGGAAATAAGGCCATGGAACCGGATGCACCAGTGGTTATTGTTTATTAGTGGACTTTGTAAGTCTCTGGATCAGAGAGTTACAGACATGGGGTAGAGCTGCTACTTGCTCTCCCTGTGCCCAGCCGCTCATGAGGCGACCAGGAGGGATGGCGGGTTATAGCCCTGGCCCGCACCCCAACAGGGCCTCCCAACAAGCCAGACACCCCCCCCCCCACTCCATGAGGGCCGCCATCTTCCATATCGGACTTCCCTCTCGTCAGAACTCCACCCAGCAGCAGATAAGTCTATCACAGCCCTGCACATGCGGCCGTGCAGTTCATCAATAAATGCTATATTTAGAGGTGACTACAAGAGTATGCCACCCACACGGCAAGCCTGGCAAGCTGCCCGTGTCATATTTGAAACGCCAAATACCATAAACAATTATATTAGGTCATTCCCATGACCTAACATTAATTGTCTGAAGCTCTTTATGTTCCTGGAGCAAGCAGATGCCCTTGGGCTCTACTAGCATGAAACAGGACATATGGAGATATAACTGGTGCCCGCTCTAGCAAATAGATGATGAACGGGAAGATAGTGATAGTGAAGATAGTGGACTTTGGAGTTTTGATGTGCAGGATTTGGTAGCTCAAGACTCCCAGAATGCAGCGGCTTACCTATTCACTTTCTTTTAGGACACTTATATGATTTTGTTTCACCTTGGTGCAGCCTAAACTCAATTTCTTCTCCCTGGCCTGAGCTACTGATGACAAAATATCATCACAATTTTAAACTTTTACTATTGTTTACTCCAGACAGTACTAAGTAAAATGAATCAGTTTTCAACTGTGCACACTTTCCCCAGAGGAGCAGGGCAGCCATGTAACTTTTCTGTATAGAAATAATGGCTGCATCAGGGAAATTAAAAGGATCATTTGTTTTGGCTTGCCTGGACCTTAAAGATTTTACTGAGAAGTAGGAATAACAATTTTAAAAGTGGCATGGGGAACCTTCCTTGTGTGTAACCAACTGAGGTTTAATCCTACACTTGATATGGTTCCTTAGGAACTTCCAGGAGTAACCCGTGAGCACACACCAAGGAGCAAGCCAGAGTACAGACTGGTATGGTTTCAAAACAAATAAATGAACAAGACTGGCTTAGAGATAGAGATAAGAACAGTTGATTATTCTATTGTTATATACAAAAGGAAGTCAATTTTCTATCAAGCAAATGCCATGCTGAAGGCTTCTCTGCTTAGATTTTTTCCTTTGTTCTCAGACTGATATGCGCAATGATCCCTTGTTCACTCTGTATTTCTAATGCTCCATCTTTCTCCTAGGATACTTTGGTCTGATGTGACAGAATGGAAAATCCACCTTAATCACTGCTGTACTGGCTAATTAGAATCCTTTCCTCTTCTATTTCTATTTATAAAATGTATTTTTATTAAGATACCATCCAATGTTCCTCCACCAGCTCCAACACCTGTGTGACCTTCCCTTTGCCAATATTCCCAGGTTCCTTCCCATCCCATCACCTGCCCACTTGGCAGGCATATAACAAATTTATTTTCTATTGCTTTCCTAACAAAATTGCTTTTTATACTGCTTGCCCTAACAAAACCTAAAAAAAAAAAGGAATGGCAAATGAGAACATCAGAAATTAAATCAATAAAAGTCAATTTGTGATGATGGGCTTGTTGTATTATTTTAACCTACCTAAATAAAGAAATTGAAATAATTTATTACAATACAAACTAATTTCTAGTTTTATGTAAGTTTTTTGTTCTGGCATCAAAAATATATTGAATTAAATTTTATTTTGCACTTGGTTATTATTGTAGTAATTATCATGACTTCCCTAGTATAATTTTGTTTTAATACAGAATTATGATAAAATGTGCTAATACATTTTAGAGTTTACATGAAATTGGTAAAACCTAAAATTTAGTAAGAGTGAAAGAATTAAGAAAATTTAAAGGGGAAAATTGAATAGGCCTATGCAAATACAGAAATTTTTTATCCTAGAGAGAGGGAGTATTGGTTTTATATTATAGATATACTTAATTATCTGTATTAAGCAGAATATTGAAATAAAAATATCTATGGCTATAAGTAGAAAATTGATGGTAAAACATTCAGTATAAATGAGATTCTAATTCCTTGTTGAAAGTGTATAAAATTCCTTAGCAAGCTAGTAGTAAATTAGTTTTCTTAATTTAGTAGAGGTCAACCATGAGCACCATGAGTGAGTGCTATAACCAATGCAAGAGTAGGGTGTTTTTCCTGTCTTTAAAGAAGACTCTTTAATACTTCTTGCAATCTTCTTCCTTTCTTCTAAAAATTTTTATTATGCTCAATATTTCTCCTCTACTCTTGTAGAAATGGGCTAATTGCACCTCTTTTGATATCTTATCCCTTGTAACTAGCCTCAAACTTTGGTAAATACTAGGTTATAAACAAGAAGTTTCCTTCCACATAAGGAAACAAAATGTCAGAATTAATTTTACCCCAAATAACCATTATTCCTCATAAGAACTATTATCTGTCTAAGCTTTAGAATATAGTATAAAATATAAGAGTTTGGAAATATATATATTTTTTATTATTTGGTGTAGCAGGATTGGGTTTGAATCAACAAACAGTGCTCAGAGTTTATAACTAACTTTCTGCCCAGGGGTCACTCTGGCAGTTCATAGGGCACAAATGGAGTGCTTGGGATTGAATTAGAGTTTACCACACACCAGGCAAGCACCTTAACCCATTTATTATCTCAGCAGAGGCCAATCAGTTTGTCCCTAAATATACAGTAGTTGAAAATTATTCTTATTGTTTTCATTATTTGAGTTAGCTTGATTTGAAAGCATGATTCAAATGGGCTTGAAATCACCTCAATAATATTCTGATATGGGTCTTCTAAAATTTTTGTGACCATTTTTATTTCTTGGGTTTATATTAGCATCTTGCTGATATCTGATTATAATAGAAGATACTACGTGACCAATAAAATAGCCTAATATTCTTTAAGCCAAATAATAGTTATTTCTTTTTAAAGCAGCTCTAGTGTTATGACTCCTAAGGGTAGAAGCACTGTAAGAATTCTGCTCAGAAAAGAAACAAATTATGCTGCATAACAGGTAAGAAATAAGACACAAACATATTTCAACCCTCTAAAGTTCTGTTCAGCTGCTTTCTGTTACAATAGTTATTGATTATCTCCCTACTGACTTGAAATCTGCAAAAAAGAGGTGTGTTCTGAAGGAGAATGAACATAGAATAAGTCTTTACATCTGTTTCTCTAAGGAATGGGGTAAACAAAGAAATAAAGCAGTGGGGCTTCAAAATCTCAGTGGAGAAAACAAAAAAATGTAAACAAGACATTCATTACAGTAGTTTTAAGATATCAAGTTTTAGTATGGTATAGTACATATTCCTGCCCCTTGAGGTGTTGCAGGTGTGGCTGCGGTGCCTGACTGTGTCAGCAGGTGGCAGACAGGAGACAGGTTTGTCTACACCCAGGGCTCTGCCCTGTGAGTCCTGGATGGTTGATGGTCTGACATAGACAAGACTGGGTCCCCTGGGATGAACCCAGAGCCACAGCAGAGCCTGGCAAGCTACCCGTGGTGTATTTGATATGCCAAAAACAGTAACAATAATGGACCTCATTCCCAACGAATGGAAACATTACTGGTACCCTCAAAGCAAGTCAATGAACAACGGGAAGACAAGTGACAAGATAAGTGATAGTATGTGTTAATATTTAAATAAAGACTGAATGTAAATTATTAAGTTTTCCATCATTTTGTGGTCTATGATGGTACCCCAGCACAACAAAACACTACTTCAAGGAGGAACTTGCTCCCAGTTTAAGAGGTAGCTGACAATTCATTTACTTGCAAATTTTACTTGCCTTAGGTATTACAGGCCTGAGTCATATACATGGGCCAGACAGGGCCCAACTGAGCCAAAATTGGAACTAATGTTAAGAATAGTAGGCAGAATTATGATAAAGAATTGTACCCTCTAATTCGATTACTTATTTAGTTGTCTACTTTTGAAATTCTGTTCTAATGAAAATTTTAAAGCTAAACAATGCATGAACAACTCACATGGGTGGAGGGGAGGGGGACTTGGACCACACCGTACTATATTCATTTCTTACTCCTAGTTCTGTGCTCAGGAGTCACTCCAGGAGGTGCTCAAGAGACCATATACAATGTAAGGATCAAACCAGGGTCGACTGCACGCAAGGCAATTGCACCAACCTCTACATTTTCTCTCTCTGGCCCAACAGTTCACTTTTTTTTGTTTTATAAATAGGTTGCATCTGATAACAGTTTACAAAAAATTGTCCATTAAATATAAATTTGGTCACTGAGAATTGCTTGTTTAATATTGGCCAAATTGATGGACCCTTCATTGCTTTATTTTAATTTTCTAATTTCCAGAGACTTTTGTAAACTAGTGATTTAGTTCAGTGGCTAGAGAATTTCAATACCTGACTATTGAAAGAGTTTTATTGACATAAGACTTTAAAGCTGTAAAAGGTAAGTTACTTGCCACCTGTCACAGAGCCATAACGTATACCCCCTTATCTTCGTCCATCCGAGTTCTTTCTGTGTTAGCATTCTTTTGCTGATCAGATCTGAGTTTAATCACATGGCACTTCTTACTTTATGCTGACCATTTTTAGAGAAGAATGCAACTGTATTTCTTCATAGTGTTTCTCAAAGGGTGAATGATTAAATGAGGCTATGAATCATACACTAAATGGATAGTGCCAAAATCGATTATTGAGAAGTATTGAGTGAGCTAGATTTTTCCAATATTCCTATTATGTTTGTCACTGTGAAGTCACAGCATTAGTTAGAAGATATGTAGAACAGTTTGCTACATGAAAGCAGAAGAGGCAGCAGTGGAATTTTAATTGAAAGGATTTGGAATGAAAGGAGTTAGGCATTTCACTCTAAATAACATAATAAGCTTATAAATATGTGTCAAGTAGCATACAATGAAGGGGATATATTTTTGTACTAGAGGGCCTTTCTTATCTGAATATAAACTATCACTCCATTCTGCTAAGATCTGATCATTTATGAGAAACTTAATGTAAGCTCAAGGTCAGATATCTTTAAATTTTTCTCATCCAACTGTAATTGAGCCATGCATAAACAAAATGAGTTTTTGACTCTCTCTGCTGTATGGGCAGCATTAGTCTTATCATTCAACCCACATTCATGGAATATCTTATGTACCAGAAACTTCATTGAACTCATGGGGTTAAACAGTGAGCAAGATGGATGATTTCCTTGCCTGAGGTAGCAACATTATGATCAAGAAAGCAAGGATGCAATGTGGCAAGGCTATGTGATCAACTGAAGGCCAAAATGGAACAAGAACTTTGATGAGGGTCTTTCTGAAATTGCACATAACAATGCTTCAATCACTTGGAAGGGAACAGCATGAGTGAAAGCCCAGGTGTAGAAACAATCTTCCAGTACTTTTTCTTTTAAACTTCAGTCAGTAAAATAAAGCTAAAACTGATTACAGTTCTGGAAGAGTGAAGTGAGCCTTATCAGTAAGATGACTGTTAAGAGAATTGCTAAGGAAGCTGTTTCTAGGTTTTGTTGTGTTGCTTTTCTTACTGACATTGGGAAGACAAGTGTCTCTAGTCAAGGAAACACGTACTCAGCTTTGCTTTCCATTACCATCACTTACCAGTGAAGTGGAGAAGAAAGTGGAGAGGGGACATTCTCGAGCCTGAGGGAGAAGTAAAGAGAGCAACTATGTAAATTTTCTTTAACAGAAAAAAAAATCAGACTGATGTTGCTAGTCCATTTGGAAATGTTAAGGGCAGAAACCGACTCTTGCAACCACTCTCTTCATTATTCACGTCTCTTTCATGGCAACAAAACTGTGCTGTCACTTGTTCTTATGCCTTTCTTCCCTGTGAGAACATAACCTTTCAAAAATGCTGCACTTTTATGGCTTTGTGGGCTTTTTAATGCTTCTCAAAGTATTTGCAATATCGCATCTTTTAAAATTTTTATTTATTTTAAATTAACTCACAGTGGGATACTCAGCTACAAAGTTGTTCATGATCCTGCTTCAGTCGCATGTTCCAACAGCTGCCCTTCACCAGTGTACATTTCCCATCACCAATGTCCTCAGTTTTTCCCTCCCTTCCCCACTCCCCATTACTTCACCCCATCACCCCACCCTACTTCTATAGCAGGGATTTTTCTTTCTTAACATAGTAGTTTTTATACCTACTAAATTATGGAGCACACACATAGACAGCCTCATATGAAAACACATTTACCCACATGCTCTCATAAACATACTCATGTGATAATGCAGGAACACTCCATTTCTGAAGCAGAGATTGTGAACTTGAAATGTGAGGAGACCAACTTTTTCCACTTACATTACTTTTCCACTTGCCCAGAATGATTTGGAAGGGAATGGACTGTTCAGACATACCTGAGCATTATCCATTCCTTGCTAGTCCTCATCTCTTTCCGTCCTCTGGTACTCAGAGGACCACATGATGCTGCAAATGGAGTTAAGTGCTCTAGAGAACTCTGAGCTATCAACCTGGTCATGGTTTGACTCTCTTTGCATTTCTATAAGCAGGAAAATTTTTTTCTGAAGTATAAACCCAGAGTTGCAAACTAGTCATTTAAAAAAGGCAAGATTGAAAAAAAGTAGCATTTGAACAAGATGTTAACACATGAATCTACTTCCGTTTTCTTTCCCTTTTCGTAGAGTCGTATAATATTATAGCAAAATGGCACGGAAGGTAGTATTTCAATATTTTTCTTTAGGTGTTATCCATTAAGAATCACCTAGAGAGTTTAAGTCACAGATTCCTGGTTCACTGGGGCAGGAGTAGAGATGAAGATTTCTATGCAAAACTAGGTCTTAGGTATTTTTTTAACTACTTGCTCAGTGAACACAAACTGAGAACCAGTTTTTACAACAGAAATGAAAGATCACATTAACCTTGTTGAGAATCTTTGTGATTTTGTGTCTCTCCAGAGGTACTGGGCTATGTTGCAATAACAAAAAAATGTCAAGTATATGTACTTTAAAAACCTATAAACTTCAACTGGAATTTTATATACAGGGAAAATTACTGGAAAACCTGTTCCCTCGGTTCAGTTTTTTCTCATTCTGGGATGTAGAACATCCACAGTTGTTATCTAGAATGCGCCATAGCCAGTGACAATTTGTATGTGTTGCACTTAAAGTTACTGCTCAGCAATAAAGTACATTTTTCTCAAATTCTTTCCCAATGTGCTTCTCTTGACACACATAAATTCTGAGAAAGAAGCATAGAGTGGAGTATTGCTATAATGAGTAAGACAGCATAATGGAAAGCCATCAGGGTGGAGGTCGGGGCATACTTCCGGGAGAGGAATAGCTTAATGGATGTGATCCTTCTTCATTCCGTCTTCTTCAACATACACTTTCCATTTGTTCATTTATTTTTTGTATAGCAGTAATGCTGGTGTATAAGACAGCCTTCATTAATATTTTAGGGGAGCAATGTTACTGCACCGTTTCCCCTACTAATGGACCAATATCTCCTCACTCTATTCCACTGGACCTCTCTCTGTCCTTTCAGTTCACTCCTCGCCCAGTTTAGTAATATCACTTCTCTGTCAGTCTCTAAGGGTTTCTCTTATAGTCCCTGAAATTTTCATTTTCATAGAGCACATATATGAGATCATTTGGTATTTGTATTTTTCCTCTTATTTCATTAGTATACCAGCTCCCTTTTCTGTTCATATTGTAGCGAAAGGCAAGATTTCCTTTATGGGCCGGATCAGTGGTCAGGAGCACACGCCTTGCATGTACAGTTTCCTGAGTTAGATCGTGTACTACATAATCCCATGAACACCAACAGTGTTGTCCTAGAAGCTCCCAGCACCAGTGGGTGGTGCGTGGTTACACCTGGCTTTGCTCAAGGCTTCACTATTTACAGGTTACAGCAATCGCATATTTCACCTCTTACAGAAATGTTCCAGTTTTACTTCTGAGGGAGTTTCAAGTTTGTGAGCAGTATCATTGATTTGATACTTTCCACAAAGATTCACACTCTGGTGTTTACTCTTGAATTTTACTTTCAGATCTATTTCTAAAGAAGCCAAGTTTTGTTTGAGGCTAATGAAGACCTTAAATCAGATTGTTGATGTTTTCTCTTCAATCCTGCAGCACTTTCAGAACTTGTGTTACTCACAGGACTAGCATAACTTCTGATGATTGAATCTGTTGATTATTGTGTTTGATTTTTTCCTAATATTTTGTATCACTTGTCTTCCCATTGTTCACTGATTTGCTTGAGCAGACACCAGTAACATCTCCAAACATCCTGTCACATGGTAGTGTAGCCCAAGGGCATCTGCTTGCTCCAGGAATATGAAAAGCTCAGACCATTCCTTCAGGTCATGGAAATGAGGTCTATAAACGTTACCGGTTTTTGGCATATCATATACAATACGGGTAGCTTGCCAGACTCTGCTGTGTGGGTGGTATACAGTCAGTAGTAGGCTCTCATCTCTTGCATTTACTGATGAATCACAATGGGGAGAGTTGGGCTTTTCTCTGGGTGGAGCTCTGACAAGCTGTGGAGTCCGGATGTTGAAACTGGCTGCCCTCAGGGTGTAGGGGTTCCTCTGGCTTCTTGCAAGACTCTATTTGGATGGCGGGCCAGGGCTAGAACTCGCCTTCCCTCCTGGGTGCCTATCATCAGCTGAACACAAGGAGAGCCAGTAGCAGCTCTGCCCCATGTGTCTGAGTCTCTGGATTGGGCATACCTGGGCTTAAAATAGTCTTCCCTCCTGGGTGGAACTCTGACAAGCAGGACTTGAGATTGGCTTTTCTCTTGGGTGGAGCTCTGATGAGCTGTGGAGTCTGGATGCTGAAAATGGCGGCCCTAATGGTGTGGGGGTTCCTATGACTTCTTGCAAGGCTCTGTTGGGATGGTGGGTCAGGGCTAGAACTTGCCACCCCTCCTGTTACTTCATGATGAATTCAATATTTTGTATTCCAATTTATATTAAAGTTTTTTAAAAAGTATTTTATTATACCACTGTGAGATATACAATTAAAAAGTTCATATTTGGATTTTAGTCATACAGTGTTCCAGCACCCATCCCTCCACCAATGCCCATCTCCCACCACCAACTACCCAGTTTCCTCCCCTTCCCCCAGCCCGCCTCCATGGCAGGTACTTTATTTCTTTCCCTTCCTCTCTCTTTCTTTTTCCTTCCCTTCCAGACTATGGATTACAGAACATACATTAAAGGGTTGTCATGTGTATCTTTTTGCCTGTATTTAATGCTCAGTTCTAGAACTGAGCATGATATTAAATTTTTAACTCCTTTTTACTTACTCCTTAGGGGAATAAAAGAGTAGGTTGTTACCCCCTGGGAAACCCTTGTTCTTTTTCTCTGTACAGATATCTAGGAAGTTTTGGTGCTCTTTTTCAGGTGGTTCTCTGAGGAACAGGTTGGTGTGTAGAGCTCTTTGCCTTGCATAGGTTGGCTTTTAGCCTGTGTATAGCTATAATAGAGTCAGAATCTTCCTCTTCATATATTGCTTGTTTGATTCTTCATTAATCTTAATTGGTACATCATAAAAATCTTAATATTTGTTTTCCTGATCTGCTCAGTTCTGTTGACTCCATTGGCACTTTTCTTGAAAGGATAAATCTTCCCAATGGTCATTCTTAGTTTCCAATATTAAGGGAGACACTGAGTACACAAATATCATGACTACTATAGATAGAGTGCAGATAGAACTATGACCCACAGTTGACAGCAACCACCTCAAGAAGTTCACCTACAACCCACAGTAATCAACGCCAGAAAATCGAATTATATTCTCCTTAGAAATGGGTCCAAATAGTCTAGATTTTGTTAATAACAGTTTCCTGATGCTTATTGTAATTGCAGTTTAGGATTAAACCGACAAAATTAGATGTCACACAGAATTCTTTTTAATTTCATGTTAGCCCGCTGACAACTTTCCTAACCAAGAGAGCATTTGAGGCCATGCTGGTAGTCTCCCTTTATTCCCTTGCCAAGCTTCCTCACTCTTTTTTTTTGTCTTTTTGTCTGTCAAGTTCAAATGATGATGTTGGAACTCCCTGGTAGCAAGATATGAACAAATAGTCTGTTGATACTGTCAGTGGTTTTTATTTATTGTTAGAGAAACTTTACATTAAAGTTGGTCTTGCTAAATAAATATAAAACACTTTATATTTTTCAGACATTGAATTTTTTAGAAGAAAAGAAAGATATATGGCTAACTAAATTTTGAATTATTATTATTCTTCATTTTCTCTGCAAACATCATTTTCTTTAATCTATTCATTATTTCCATGTCAGCAGAGCAATTTGGCTTACATTGTATACCAAAAAAATATTTAGTCTATGACATATTTTTAAATGTCCTTAAATCTCTTTGAGGAATCAAAATTTTATTCAAATTCTGTTAATATTTAGTGTTCTCAGATAATAAAACCCATCTTCTACTTACAGGCCCACTGACCATTGGCATTGACATATAGATTTTTTAATTAATATTTTATTGTATCATCATGAGATACAGAATTAAAAAGATGTTCATGTCTGGGTTTCAGTCATACAGTGTTCCAGCACCCATACCTCCACCAGTGCCCATTTCCCATAACCAATGATGCCAATTCTCTCCCCACTCCCCTAGCCTGCCTCTATGGCAGGTTCTTTTTTGTTTTGTTTTGTTTTGTTTTGCCTTTTTGGGTCACATCCGGCGATGCTCAGGCTTACTCCTGGCTCTGCCATCAGGAATTACTCCTGGTGGTGCTCAGGGGACCATATGAGATGTTGGGTATCGAACCCGGGTCTGCCATATGCAAGGCAAACTCCCTACCCACTGGACTATAGCTCCGGCCCCAATGGCAAGTTCTTTATCTCTTTTCTCTTTCTCTTTCTCTTTCTCTCACTCTTCCCTTCTCTTTTCCCTCTCTTACACATTATAGATTGCAATACTTATATTTAGAGGTTATCATGTGTGTCTTTTTGCCTATATTGAATGTTCAGTTCTAGGCTGGTATTACCATTTTTGACAATTATTAGCACACTATTCCCTTCTCTGTCTTACCTAACCTCTGACTCCCACACTTTTGTAGTAGATTCCAAGTATTGACAAGACCTCCTGATCCATGTTTTGAGTGTTTTGAATGACCTTTGATATTGGTATATATATTTATATCATGCAAATAAATGCAGTCATTCTGTATATGTCTTTTTCCCTCTGGCTAATTACACTCAACATGATCCTCTCCAAGCCCATCCATTTTTAGGCTAATTTTTTAATTTTGTTTGTCCTAACAGCTGTATAGTATTCCATTGTATAGCTGTACCATAGTTTCTTTATCCAGTATTCTGTTCTCAGGCACTCAGGTTGTTTCCAAATTCTGGCTACTGTGAATAGTTACTAGTGATCACTTGTATCAGGGCCTGAGAAGCATAAGTAGTGTCAAGAACAAGTCTTGGTCAACTGAGCGTAAGGCATCCACACTACCCATGGTACTATCCATCTGTCATGTCTTTTTTTAATTTTTTAAGAGAACTCGCCCTGAAATGCTGGGACTGGGGAGGTCTGTAATGCAGGCCTACAACTCAGACATCAGTTTTAGAGCTATAAATTTCAGTTTTTGGTGCTGGAGGCTGCTAGAGCTGCACCAGCAGTGTTCAGGGTGCTGGACAATACTGAGAATTGACTTCAGGTCCTTACATATGTGAATAATATTCTCTACCAAAGTCTATAATGAGTCATAACCAAAGTCATTTTGCTATTATTGTTTTAATTTCAAAATTCAAAGCACAAACATGCTTCAATTTGAACAGATTTATTATGGCCAGTCACAGTACTTAGAATGTACAAACTGTTTTGGAATACTCTCTAGGGACACACCTGGCAGTGCTCATGGCTTAGTTGAGGCTCTGTGCTCAGGATTCATTCCTGGAAAGTCTCAGGAGAGCCATATGGGGTGTCAGAGATTAAACTGAGGTCATCCGTGTGCAAGGTAAGCACTCTACTATTGCTTTGGCTCCCCAAAAAACAATTCTTAAAATTCTGTGTTACTCATGACAATCCTTTAATGTATGTTCTGTAATCCATAGTCTGGAAGGGAAGGAAAAGAGAGAAAAGGAAAGAAATAAAGAACCTGCCATGGAGGCAGGTTGGGGGAGGGAGGTGGGAACTGAGGACGTTGGTGGTGGGAGATGGGCACTGATGGGGGATGGGTGCTGGAACACTGTATGACCAAAACCCAAATATGAACTTTGTAATTGTAAAAAACATCTGTGTTACTAGTCATTCAGTTATTGATAACATAATTTAAAATTAATTCTAAGAAAAAATTTTATTGAAAACTGTCTAATGGTTTGTAAAACGGAAGAAATATTTTAGTACAGGAAGCAAGAGTAAAGCATAAATTGAATTTTAGAATTGAAGATGCCTGTTGAGAACCAAAATGAATGATAAGGCCTAGTGGTTTCTGCAACATTCCTAGATCCCTGTGTCCCCAAGAACAGAAGGAAGAAACAAAATAAACAGCTCTACTTATTTCCACTGTCTGTAATCTGAAGAGGATAATTCAGCCAATACATAAATGTTGGAATAGAATACAAAAATGTTCTGAAATCCCCCCAGCCTGCTTTTATAGCAGCAGTAGATATTTGGGAATTATTTAAACTTAAGAGTGAGGGTTGAATTATGACAGAAGTTGGATTAGTAGTTAGGGGTTTGGTCTAGGGACTTTAGGCTAGGGATTTTATAGTGCAAAGTACAAACAAACAACATCATTTGCTACTAAACTGCACGTATGTTATGTAACATTTTTTAAAAAAATGTGTATTTCTAAAATGTACCACAATGTACTGAAATATTTCTAAAAGTACTTGGAAAGAGATAGTATTCAAAGACTGAATATAAATATCAAGCTGATAATGATCCCTCTAATTGGGAAGAATTGGATGGTTTCATGGAATAACAGAACTGTGAGTCACCATCAACTCTACTATTGGGCGCCATTTTGTGCTAGAAGTTATTTTGCCTAGCACAGGTGCCTCTTTAGCCGTTACTGACTCCGCCCACTGCCACGTTGCCTTCCTTCCCTGTGTTTTTGCATGCGCAGGGTCCCTGGCATGGTGTGATTTTGGGCTTTGTCCAATTAGGGCATGTTTCATCAGCTCGTACAAGCTCGTATGAGCTCATACGACGACCTGCGCCGGCCAATGGGAAGTGGACACGTTGACCCGCACCATTTGCGCCAGCCAATGGGAAACGGACATGCGGACCAGCACTGTATAAAGGCAGCTTGCTCAGAGGGTCGGGGTCCTTTTGCCATTTTAAGTTTCAAACTTCAGGAGCTCCAGTAAAGTGTGTTCTAAGAATAATCCTGTTGTGGTCGTTCTTCACCGCGGGCGGTCGAGGGCATCCCACACTCTAAGAATGAGAATTATTAACCTCTGCAGTCAGTAAGGAACAGAATGTTCCTAAGCACAAAAAGTAATTGCTAAACTTGTTTTTCAAAGGACACGGTGTTGTAAGAATCTAATATGCATTTTTGAAATGTGCAATTTATGGGGCAAGGCTTACCCCTGGTTACTCTTGAAAAAAATCTGTAATCACTCTCCAACATATTTGTTAGATGTAAGTACATGCATAATATAAAGACAATTTCATGTTTTTGAAAGGTTACTTTTTTAGTTATAAAAATGTGAAAGCCTTTTACATTAATTCTTCATATTTTTATCGAGGATTTTTCTTTTTGAAATATCACTTTTAAAAAATGTTATTTTGGGCATGATTTACATCACAGGAGCAGGACTTCATGCTTAATACATCATGGCATCACACTGTCTACCAGAGCAACATCATCACCAGCATCACAATGGACTCCATCCTTCTTAATCATTGTCTATTTTGAATTGAAGCCATGCACTTCACTGCTGTGTGAAGGATCTGGAGAGTATCGTGCTGAACAAAGTCAGTCAGAAGGAGAAGGACAGACATAGAATGTTCTCTGTCATTTGTGGGATATAAAGAAATAGCCAGAGGCAGTAGAAACTGAGAAGAGCTCTTCAGGAGGAAATCTCAACAAGTAGGTGGGGATGTGGCAAGTGTGGTGGAGGGAAGAATGCCTCTGGGGTAGGGGGAGGTGTGAAATTGATTTATGCACGAAGCCCTGCCATTAATGATATTGCATACCTCAGAACCTAAGACAAAATTAAATGACTATTACTTACGCCAGAAAATCAAAGAGCAAATATTCTTCCTAAGGAAGAGAGAAAATGATATTTTTATACTAATAGTGAGCTTATAATCTAATATAGTAAATGCAGATGTTAGTATTGTGCTTTGAATAAAGTAAGAGTAAAACTTAAGGACTAGAGCCATACTACAGGCTAGGGAGTTTGTCCTGTATGAGGCCAATCTGGGTTATATCCTCAGCACTCCATGTGGTCCTCCAGCACCACCGGGAGTAATTCCTGAGTACAGAGCTAGTGTAAGCTCTGAGCACCACCCGTAGCCTCTCCCCATCCTCAACTATTCACCTCTACAAACATACACTAATAAAAGAAAAAGAAGACAAATGTAAAATTTAAGAAAGTTATTTTAATTAGTGTTCTAAATCCTGCAATGATAGCATACAATGATTTTTGTTTATTTTGAAAAAAAATCATGCCCCTCCTAGCCAATTACTGATTGATTGTTTTAATTTATGAAGAAGGAGAGAGTTGCATCAAACATAATGTAGGAGGTTTCCAGATAAAACATCCTATTTGTCTAGTAGCCTTATACATTTTGCTTAAATTCACCTAAAGACAAGAACTCCTACTGTGCTCTGGGACTGTTTGAATCATTACTGAAGGCTTCATTAAACTAAACTAAAATACTCTACCTTGTCACTTATTCCTGAAGGAAATTCTGACCCTTGGGAAAATATAAAAAAACAATCTAATCACCTTTTTTTCTGAGGATAATTTTTACAGAATAAATAAAATGCTATTGTCTCCTTTTGATTTTCACATTTTGTTAAACATTGTAGAAATCACATATAGGTTATCTGAATTTGTTACAGCTTCAATGCTTATGATAAATATTTATTGTTTAAAAATTACTTATGACCAGAAATACAAATTTAATACATCTAATTTAATATATTTAAATAATTATATACTCAATTTTATTTAATGCATTAAATTTATTTTTCTTAAGTCTTTCATATTAACCTTACAATATGTTTAGGAAAAGATTTTCTCTAGGTATTACAGATTATGTCCAAATTAATCATTGCACTTTTATTTATGGAATGATTTTACACACTCAATGTTAGTTGTTCTTTTTACCTAATTTCCCATCTGTTCTATTATAAATAGGTACAAAAGTAACATATTTTTTAAACAATTGCTTCATTGAATTATTCTTAAATGACCCTTATTTTTACACCAGAACTGATTCTATTTTTCTCAGAAAATTTATGAGATTAGAAAGTCTTTAACAAATATTTCTAATGCATCAGATTTTATCTCCAAAGCTTAAAGGCACACAACTGACATTGAACTTTGTTAATTCTCTGAAGAAAAAAAAATTTTCTGTTGCTGCACTAATGATACAAAAGATGAAAATACCTAATTTGTAATGAAGGACAGGATCTAATACAATAGAGTTACATATGAACTAGTAATATAATGTGACTGAATCCAGATATAAAGAAAAATTGGCTATGGTTAGAAATGTGCCATGAAAACATAAATAAAGGTAGATCAGGGATAGAAGAGAAAATGGTAAGAAAAAAATTTAGTTTTCCAGGTTGAAAAAATAAAAAATGGTGGTTTCAGCTACCATCACTAAAAATGGTATTGAGATGATTGAAAACTATGTTCATGAGAAATGAACTAGTTCCAGAGGCCCCATTCTCTCTCAATGGAACAAACATCTCTGAATGCAGCAGTTATGTGTACCTAGGTCGAGAAGTCAACATGATGAATGACCTAAAACCTGAGCTGCGCAGGAGGAAGAGAGCGGCATGGAATGCCTTCAAAGGCATCGAAGAAATAGCTAAAAAGGACAAAGAACCTCCGGCTCCGGGCACATCTCTTCGACTCCACCGTTCTCCCTGCATTAACATACGCCTCAGAGACCTGGGCCCTACGAAAGCAGGATGAGAATGCTATTCGGGTCTCCCAGAGAGGCATCGAAAGAGCTATGCTTGGAATATCACGTCTCACTCAAGTGAGAGAAGGAATCCGGAGTTCTGACCTCCGTCGCTATTCCAGAATCAGGGACGCTGTCTCGTTTGCCAAGGCATCGAAAATCAGATGGGCTGGACATGTAATGCGATTTGGAGACAACCGCTGGACTAGAGCCGTTACCGACTGGATCCCACGGGATGTCAAAAGATCACGTGGCCGCCCACCTACAAGATGGTCAGACTTCCTTGTTAAGACCCTAAAGGAACGGTTTGAGGCTCATCATATTCCTGAATCAACCAGATGCCATTGGGCTACATTGGCACGTGATAGGGTCCAATGGAAATGTTACTGGCGCCTGCTCGAGCAAATCGATGAGTAACGGGATTCAAGTGATCAAGTGATCAAGTGTGAGATGATTGACATGTATTAATTCAAAGACAAAAAAGGTAGGAAGTAAGATTGGAAGAAAGACAGATAAAATAACACAGAGCTTTGCATTCGATTTGGATAAAATTTGGTTATACCAAGTGTTTAAAATAGGAACTGTGAGGAGGGGAAATAGTGGATATGGTTTAGTACCTATTTTTTTATTAGTTTTCTTTTATGGTATATCTTTTTTCTTTAACCTTAGTGATCTGATGCTTTGTTCAATTTCTAAGAAGTTTGCTTATTTTTAAAAGCAGAAATAATTTAACAACAGAAAAATAATTTATGTTATTTGAGGCATTTTAGAGCAGGGACAGACCACACAATATAAAAGGTTATGAACTGTCTTTCCCTTTAGAAATTTGAATGTAAAGTAATCTCCTTTGTCACAAATGCTTTAAGAAAAACTGACTAGAGATAGGTTAATGAATGCTGTTAGTGAATGACCTTACTAGGTCCTCCAACCCAACATTTCAGCGATTCTATGATTTTTAGACTTGCAAACAAGCCTTGCAAGTTCATGATAAAATTTGCAAAGCAGCTTATGATTTGCAAGGATTAGTGGAACTCTGAGAGCACAAGGATTAGTCTTTATGTGTGAATGTGCTACCCTCACAGAGAAAAATGACACTGCTCCTTCACAATCAATAGGTTATGGACTTTCAATTATTTTTTTCCAGTACTGAATTTGTTATTATACAGTGAGGCTATTAGGATCAAGGTCATCCAAAGCTTTATTAGATGACAAATGGAGAAAATGGTGAAGTTAATTGACCTCATAAGAAAAAATTAGGTATGAGTCCATAAAGACTTAAGATAGTTGAATGGGAAATTGCCTAAACTTAATTATATTTCCAGTTGGAATCAGGAATCTGTTCAGTTTCATTCACTCTTACCTTTGAAAGATAAAATGGCATGGAATATCTTCATAAGGAACTCATTAAGACAGTCTTTGTGCTTGCTCAAATATCTCTGCGTTATTTTGAGATACTCCTTAGAACACTTTAGAGCTTAGATACTCCCAAAGAAGGAAAATGGCAGGTAAATAGAAGAAATTCTATGAAGATAGATAACTGGGATTGGGAGGAAATGAAGCATTCAGTTTTGAAATTCAAGAACACTAGCATTATCAAAGTGCCCATATTCAATAGAGGTCGGGTACTCAAGGGATTAAATTTGATTCTGGAATTATTTGGATCCGTCTGTAGACAGCTGGGCTTTAATACAGGAAGAAATGCTACAGTTAGATCCCTAGTTAGAATTGTTGCCTTCAAAGTCCAAAGGAGAAGAATCTTGCCACCAAATTATAAAATAGTCAACAAGTATGTAAAGCAAGTGTGAACACATATTCTGGAGGATCAGAACTCTTTACTGCTTGCAATAGTCTATCCATCAATCCTTATTACCCAGACTAGATCTTGTGTCCAACAAATCCATAAATGGTTACCCCCTGATATTTCACACTTCAGAATTTGAAAGTATTTTGTTTTCTCATACATCTGAGGAATGCTTAATAGTATATATAATCACTAGATTCCTGTTCATCATCTATTTGCTAGAGCGGGCACCAGCAATATCTCCATATGTCCTGTCTCATGCTAGTAGAACCCAAAGGCATCCGCTTGCTCCAGGAACATAAAGAGCCTCAAACCATTATATTAGGTCATGGGAATGACCTAATATAAATGTTACTGGTATTTGGCATATCAAATACGACACGGGCAGCTTGCCAGGCTTGGCATACTCTTGTAGTCACCTCTAAATAAAGCATTTCTTCATGAGCCACTAGTGGCCACGCAAGCCGGGCTGTGATAGTCTGGTCTGCTGGATGGAGTTGTGACGAGAGGGAAGTCCGGATGTGAAAAATGGCAGCCCCCATGGAGTAGGGGGGTCATCTGGCTTGTTGCGAGGCTCTGCTGGGGTGGCAGGCCAAGGCTAGAACCTGTCATACCTCCCGGGCACCTCATGAGCGGCTAGGCACAGGGAGAGCAAGTAGCAGCTCTGCCCATGTTTGAGAGTTTCTGGTTCAGCATATCTGGGCCAGATTGAAAAAAAAATCTGCTGCTGGGTGGGTGTTGATGATACGGGCTGTGATAGTCTGGTCTGCTGGGTGGAATTGTGACGAGAGGGAAGTCTGGATGTGGAAAATGGCAGCCCCCATGGAGTCGGGGGTCGTCTGGCTTGTTGTGAGGATCTGCTGGGGTGGCAGACCAGGGCTAGAACCTGCCATGCCTCCCGGTCACCTCAAGTAGCAGCTCTGCCCATGTCTGAGAGTCTCTGGTTCAGCATACCTGGGCCGGATTGAAAATATATATATATATATATATAAAATATATAATACATATAATATATAATATAATACATATATATATGGTTCTACAGCAACTCCCCAAAAAAGGGAATAACTTTTTATTGTAATTATACAAGATCAAAACTATTTCTTGAATTTTCATAAATAAAGTAGTGTTTCAACTGCAAAATGTATTTTGTTGTCATAATATTAATGAACTTATCTGTGCAGTTATAATGAACTTATAAGTTCATAACATTAATTATAATTAATTATAATGAACTTATAATTAATGAACTTTTCTGTGAAATGTGCAATATTAATATTATCCGATAATAAAGTTGGAGAGTTTTTCTATTCTACCTTAAGAAAACCAAAATCTAATTCAATCAAAACAGAACAAACGTGATCTTACTTGACAGGACAGAAAGTACCTGTTCTTGGAAAGAAAGGTAAAAAATAGAGAAAATTTCTACTCGAAAGGTAGTGAAATTAGCCAGAAGTAAAAAAGACAGATATAGAATGGCTGCATTTATTTGCATGACATAGATATAGATATGTATATATACACATATATATTATGATAGCAATATCCAAGGTCAGGCAAAACATGAATCAGGAGGTCTTGTCAAAGGCCACAAGTGTGTGGGAGTGAGAGGTTAGGTAAGACAGAGAAGGGAACAGTGTGCTAATAATCGTTGAAAATGATAATACCAGGCTAGAATTGAGCATTGAATATAGGCAAAAGATACACCAGATAACCTCTAAGTGTATATATTGCAATCCACAATGTAAGAGGTGAGAGAGAGAGAGAGAGAGAGAGAGAGAGAAGAGATAAAAAAACCTGCCATAGAGGCAGACTAGGGGAGGGAGGAGGGAATCAGGGGACAATGGCAGTGGGAAATGGGCACTGGTGAAGGGATGGGTGCTAGAACACTGTATGACCAAAACCCAAACATGAACATCTTTGTAACTGTATATCTCACGGTGGTATAATAAAATATTTTTAAAATAAAAAAAAAAGAAAGGTCAAAAAACAGAGGGAATTTCTACTCTAATTTGAAGCAAATGCAATTCAGTATATTTATTGCCCCCTGCTGCTTTATCTTAGTGGGAAAGTCTATGATACTAGAAGATTTCTAAAATATTACATTGATGCAAATTTAACTTAAAGACTTTAAAATACAGAAAATGTGGGAAAATATAAATTTTAGAAATAAGGAAAACAATCATGGGGAAATATAAATTTTAGTACCATATCGCATTTAAATACTTGTAATCAAACAGTTCATCCTTACTTTTGAAGTGAAAATTACATCCCAGCAGTTTGAGTCAGCTATGTAGGGGAACTCCTCTAATTAAGTTATTTTTTCCCCCTTAAATAACTTTTGCCTCTGAAATTGACCTCTGCAGACCACATCTCAGCTTGCTAAGGATGTTTTATGGAGTCTATGTAAGGATGCATCAAACTGCATGGGGATAACTCTGCAATGACACAAGTTTATTATTAATTTCTAGACAGATTCAAGGCATGAGAATCAACAGCCAAGAATGTGGGGCCTATTGTTCAGGAAGAAGAGCAGTTGCAGTAGACCCTGTGACAGGCAGCTGTTACATCTGCCAGGGTTCATTGATCAGCGTTTGCATCCCTCATCCGTGTCTGGAGTTGAAGAATGGTATTACTTAAATTAGGGTGAGCTAGAGGAATTTTTCATCATGAATTTTAATTTAATTAAAGAACTGTGGTTTATAAAAATTATTGCTAATTGAGTTTTAGGCATAATGTTTCAACGTGAATCCCACCAGAGTTCCCATATTCTTGCCCCACCCCCACCCCCACACTCACCCCAGCCCTTCCTGTCAACTTGACAGGCACATTACAAATTTCCAGTGGTTGCAGATAACGGTTTTAGTGTTATCGAATTTGTGTTTTGAACATATGGTTATACTATCCATCCATATTGCCAGTATATCCGAAGCAATGATGCCTGTTTACCCTTTACTGAATTGCCATATGGTGCAGTAATTCCACTTTTGGGCATCTATACCTAGGACACACTCAAAGAAAAGTATTCATTATTGCACTCAGTAGAGTAGATAACATATGAAATCTACCTAGGTATCTCTCAACAGATAAATACATTATGAATATGTGGTATACCATATAAAATAAAACATGCAATTAAAATCTCAGCTTTTTTAAAGAAAAAATTTTGCATTAATTTCATAATCAGAACATTCATTCATTTATGAGATAAATATGCAATATTTATCATATCCTTTCTGTTTATATGTTAATAATATAGAGGGTCCTAACTTTGAGATCTAAAATATTTCTTACAGAGTTTTTGCCAAATATTTTCACTCTAGCGTTGAATATGGTAGAGGTACACTTATATACAATCATAAATGTTAGCATTATTTTGAAAATGCTACCATGACTGCACTAAAAAGAAGAAATAGCACAACCAAATAAGAATTTATTAAGTGAAATAGTGAAAGGCTAAGAATGTTTCAGTCTGCACCTTTGTTGTCACATGGATCTCTGTGCTATGTACTGGGCTATCACTAAAGACTTTGGGACTATGATATATTTTTTTTTAATAATCAAGAATTTTATTTTACAGGAAACAATACTAGCAGTATTATAAATCATATTCATCAATCAATAAAAGTTTTTTTTTGAATTAAGTTAAAATATCTTGAAGGGAAGCAAGTTACAATTACGCAAGATAATTCAGAAAAGATATTCCAATAAACAAGTCAGAAAAATACAATTATATTGGTAAAAGTAAACAGATAATACAATTTGAACAAAGAGAATACAGCAGATATCAGAGTGTGTGCAGCTCAATACATGGAAGTCAAAAATACTAGAGAAAGCCTTGGAAACAGATTAGACCAAATAGAGGAATGAATCAGTCAATGTGCAGATGACAACATATGGATTATTTAGAATGCAAAAGGAAAAAAGATGCAGAAAATGAGAGACAGTGTGATAACTATTCAACTCCTCAGAAAGGAAGTAGACTCAACAATACTAAAAACATGAGACATAAATTATGACTAAACTTTAAAATGTGCCTGTTAAGGTGGTAGTTGTGTTGGATTGGAGCGAGAGTGAGAACGCTGGTGGAAGTATGCTGACATTGATGGTGGGATTGTTACTGTAACAGTATATACTTAAGACTCATCTATCAGTAACTGGAAATCATGGTTCTTTATTTTATTTATTTATCTGTTTGTTTGTTTATTGCTTTTTTTGGGTCACACCCGGCAATGCTTAGGAATTTCTACTGGCTCTGCACTCAGGAATCATTCCTGGCTGTGCTCGGGGCACCATAAGGGATGCTGGATCTAACTGGGCTGGCATGGGCTGGCGCATTCAAGACAAACGACCTACCCGCTAGGCTATCGCTCTGGCCCCAATAATGGTTCTTTAATTTAGTAAAAAAGAGTAAACGAATGAACAAAAATAGTTTATGTCTAAAAGAGAGAGACAGAGAGAGACAGAGAGAGACACAGAGAGAGAGAGAGAGATAAAAAGGAAGCAGAGTGCTCACTTAGATAAATAGTAACAGAACACTCTCCCAAACTTCACTTATGCAATGATGAATTACATTCAAGTCATGGCCCAGTCTGAGATATAATTTATTTTTTTAAATTTTTTTATTATACCACCGTGAAACATACAATTACAAAGGTGTTCATAATTGGTTCTTGGTAATACAGTATTCCAGCTCCCATTCCTCCACCAGTGCTCCGCTTCCACCACCAATGTTGAGATATAATTTGAGGAATGGTTTCATCTGAAACCATTCAGTTCAAGGATTTCAATATTGGGAGGAAAGTAGAAATAGTTGAATGACTACTAAGAACTCTTATGAATTGTAATTAAGTATGACTAATTAAGAACATGTAAATGCATTCTCCATTACATTATTATAGTATTAATGAACACTATGGGAATTCAGGAGATAATCAACTTATGAGATATACCTAAAAATTGTGATAATTCTTATGTCAAATAGGCAAAATAAAATGAATATTTTTCAGTTGTTTTATTGCTTTATATTTCAATTGCTTTATAGAAAACATTTTCTCCAAATAATGTAATGTTGGTATCAAATAAGAATTTGCTTCAAAAGCATCCAAGTATTTCCCTAACATTGATTATGTTTATGAAAGCTTCTTTGTGAAATATGTTCTTAAAGTGCAGAACCCCAAGCAGGGGAAGGTTAGAATAATGAGGCCATTAAAATGACTTACACTGATCATGATCAATTAAGATGTATTGTAGTAGTATAGTCTTCCAGGAATCTGCTTCACTGGGATTTCTGTTTGGAGGACACAGCTTTCCCTCTTAAATAAATGTTATGTCTAAGTTTATGTATGTCATCTTGAAGGCTTAGATGATGTATCTGAATTCTTCAGCAAGGAAAGAGAGAGAAGCAATGTTGGCGAGTGAGAACCAGAATCTTGAAAAAAATCACTCTTCCTTGCAGAAAAATTCAATTTATTTATAATTGTTGTGCTGAAGATGTGATATGGTGAGTGTTTTTTTGTAAAAAAAGAAGTACTTGAATAAAATTTAGAAGCATTTGTAATGAATCAACTTTGTAAATTTAAGTTAACATGATCCTCGAAGAAAATTAGTCTACATTTCTTCTAGTTTATAAAGCATTTTAACACCAACATAGACTCTGTAAGTTATCTTAAAATAATATTGTGTTAAAAGCTGGATATGTTTTAGAAATGAAAAAATGAGGAAAAGTAAAGTGATCTGCCAATAGTTATTTTGATGAAAACTGACATATCAAAATTAAAGTCCAAGTATTCTTAGTCATTTTTGTATTCTTCAGTTTCTCAACTTGATTAACATTTCAATGGGGAATTATGCAGGAAACTTACATATGATGGTTAGAGAGAAGACTCTCTGATATTTGTTTGTTATTCTACTGCGAACAGAGAAAAACATGAAATAAACTGACTACATTTTTCATATTATATAAAATATTTCTTAACTTAATACCACATAAGTGTAGAGGAAAAAGGAAAAATGATAGCTTATGAAAAAGACTATAAAGTCAAATATAATCATCTTTATTTTTAACTCATATGTAAAATATTTACTATTATTAAATACATTACTTTGTTTATACAAAGTATATTTAGTATATTAGTATATATAAGTTAGTATATAATAATCAGCATATACTAGTAATTAGCATATACTAGAATATCACTTCATTTGTATCACTCGTCTTTCCATTGTTCATCTTTTTGCTCAAGCGTGCACCAGTAATATCTCTATTCATTGGGAATGAGGTCCATTATTGTTACTGTTTTTGGCATATCGAATACAGCATGGGTAGCTTGCCAGTCTCTGCTGTGAATATGGGTTCAACCCAGGAATAGCTAAATATACTAATCTTGGTTGCTAAAGTGTTCTATAAACTAGAATATAAACTACTTTTCTTTTAGGATCTTTAGTTTTTCATTTGATATATTTTGTTTCTTTTGCTGATAATAGAAGTCAGAAATTATGTGTAATCTATCTAGAATCTGTTAGTTACCATTTTTCAGCAATTTGACTCTGTACATTTTTGCATAGTTGAAAATAAAGCATAATTACATGCCATATCTTTAGTTACTCACATAATATTACTATAATATTTTCCATGTCACTTGAATTCTATTCAATGGATACATACAACTTTACTTTCATTTTCCCCATTGATATAAAAAGTGTTACATGATCTGAATTTGTCAGTCTTTCAGACACTACAATAAAAGTGTTCTTATTTTATGAGCTCATTTGGAGATTCTAACACTGGTGCACTGCCACTTACATGGCGTTGACTGAATAATAGTCTGTCTTCAGGAAGCCTATCTTCTTCGACCCAGCATGTAGCTTCAGGAGATACGTAGAAGGATTGTTAAAAGAGAGCAAGGAGGCACCCAACTAGCCAACCAGAGAATGGAATGAACACAAATGATCAAAGGATGTAAGTCACAACCAGATCAACCTGGCATACAAACTTGTTTTCAAAGTAAAATAAGTGATAGTGGATGAACATAACATCCCGTGTTCCTGTTGAGCACCTTCTCTGAAGAAAATCTGATCCGTTTTGATTTATTTTTGAAAGGGGTTGTTTGCTTTGTGGTTGAGTTTTGATGGTTCATTTATCTTAGACATTATCCTTTTCCCAGCTGTATAATGTGCAGACATATTCTCCTTTTTAATACTGTTTCTTTATGACTTAGTGATACAGTTTGACATAGTTATATTCATTGCTATTTTGCTTTTGTTTTCCTTGTCACTGAATTTGAAGCAGGAGACACCACTGCAACAAATTTCATGGAGTGTCCAAAATATGTTTTCCCAAATACGTTACAGAATTTATAATATTTGAATACTTAATGAATTTTGTGTTCACTTTTGTCCATATAATAGATGGAGATTCAATTTCGTCCTTTGCCTGTTCCTAACAAATTTTCCCAAAACCACCTGTCACTGTCACTGTCTTCCCATTCATCGTCGATTTGCTCGAGCGGGCACCAGTAACATCTCCTTATGACCTGTCTCATGCAAGTAGAGCCCAAGGGCACCTGCTTGCTCCAGGAACATAAAGAGCCTCAAACCATTGCATCAGGTCATGGGAATGAGGTCTATAATTGTTACTGGTATCTGGCATATCAAATATGACACGGGTAGCTTGCCAGGCTCTGCCGTGCAGGTAGCATACTAAAAGTAACTCAAAATATTCATTTATATCAATAAATTAAATATCCAAGAACCCTGGGGTCAGATAATAGCAATGCATGTGCCAAGACTTTGGGTTCAATCTCCAGCATCCCATATGGTCCCCTGAGTACTGCTAGGAGTGACCCCTGATCAGAGTCAGGAGTGATTCCTGAGTTGCAAAGCCAGGAATAAATAATATTGATTTATTTATTTATAAATAAATAAAATAAAAAGATGTTCACGATTGGGTTTCAGTCATACACTTTTACAGCACCCGTCCTTCCACCAGTGCCCTATTCCCACCACCAATGTCCCAAAATTCCCTCCTCCCTCCTGCAGCCTGCCTCTATAGCAGGCACTATTCCTCTTATCTCCTCTCTCTCTCTCTCTCTCTCTCTCTCTCCACACATACACACACACACTGCTGTTTGCCCTACAGACATTTAGGGATTATCATGAAAATCCCTTTGTGTACATTCAGTGCTCAGCTCTAGTGTGGCGTTAACATTTCCCACAATTGGTAGAGCACTAGTATATACTTATATTCCACTAATGAATGCAGTCATTCAATATCTGTCCTTTACCTTCTGACTAATTTCACTCAGCGTGATAATCACCAGGTTCATCCATTTGCATTTAAATTTCATGACTTCTTCATATTTTTTGAAAGCTGCATAGTATTCCATTGTGTAGATGCACCATAGTTTCTTTAGTCAGTCTTCTGTCTTCGGAAATTCAGGTTGTTTCCAGATTCTGGGCTATTATGAACAGTGCTGTAATGGACATCAAAGTGCAGATAGTGTTTCTTCTGCAGCAGCACTTTCAAAAGAGTAGAGGCACAACCACAGATCCTCAAGACTAATGCATGTGACTAATGACCAGCGGTGTGGCTTAGCAACAGACCTTTGGCCTCGCACATGTAGAGCCCTGGGATGGATTCCTATAGCTATGTAGTTCCCTGAACAATGCCAGGAGCACGCCTGAGCACCACATCAGAAGCAGCCCAAGTATGGCAGGGTGACCAAAACCCAAAAACCAAGTGTTTTAAGTATCTAAGCTACTTAGAATTTTCAAAGCCAGAATCATTTCTATTGGTCACGAATCAATTCTATGGTTTAAATTGCAGATAATTTATTTTAGGTAGAAAATAACATGTAACAGGACCTCTCATCTTTTGTAAGTTATTAGAAAGTGACTCTTGAATTCTTTGCCAATAATTTTCTTTAAACTTAAATTCATCAAATTGTGCCCTATGGCTTCAATCTCTCCCTACACACTATATGATGAGACACACAGCTCTTTTATGGACTCTAATGACAGCAGCGTGATTTCCCCCTGCTCCTAGAAATTGCCACCACCTACTAGAATGCAGCCAAGCTTGGTCAGGAGCAAGCATTTACCGGGTCTGATGCGGTGCCCATAAGTGGGCCAGATTATATATTGGCTGTGTGGAATGAAAAATAACTATTTGCTTCCAAAACCCTCCTGGAGCCAAGCAGCATGCATTGTCATGACCAAGCAATGAGCCATTAGCCTGCATGGTAAGTCTGTTGGAACCATAGCACTGCATGAGGTCTCCCTTCAAATAAAATGAAAATAACTCTGGGGCTGGAGTGATTGTACAGAAGGTGGGGTTATTGCCTTTCAGGTGGCTGACCTGAGTTCCATACCTGGAGTCCCATATGGATGCCAGAGCACTGCCAAGAGTATTTCTTGAGTGTCAAGCCATAAGTAATTCCTGAGCATCACCAGGTGTGACCTTCAAAAAGAGAAAGGAAGGGAGGGAGAAAGAGAAACGAAAGAAAGAAAGAAGGAAAGATGGAAAGAAAGAAAGAAGGAAAGAGAGAAAGAAGGAAAGAAGGTAAGAAGGAAAGAAGGTAAGAAGGAAGGAAAGAGAAAGAAAGAAAGAAAGAAAGAAGGAAGGAAGGAAGAAAGAAAGGAAGGAAGAAAGAAAAAAGAAAGAAAGAAAGAAAGAAAGAAAGAAAGAAAGAAAGAAAGAAAGAAAGAAAGAAAGAAAGAAAGAAAGAAGAAGGAAAGAAAGAAAGAAAGAAAGAAAGAAAGAAAGAAAGAAAGAAAGAAAGAAAGAAAGAAAGAAAGAAAGAAAGAAAGAAAGAAAGAAAGAAAGAAGGAGGGAAAGAAAAATGAAGAAAGAAAGAAAGAAAGAAAGAAAGAAAGAAAGAAAGAAAGAAAGAAAGAAAGAAAAAGAAAGAAAGAAAGAAAGAAAGAAAGAAAGAAAGAAAGAAAGAAGGAGGGAAAGAAAAAAGAAGAAAGAAAGAAAGGAAAGAAAGAAAGAAGAAAGAAAGGAAGGAAAGAAAAAGAAAGAAAGAAAGAAAGAAAGAAAGAAAGAAAGAAAGAAAGAAAGAAAGAAAGAAAGAAAGAAAGAAAGAAAGAAAGAAAGAAAGAAAAGAAAGAAAGAAAGAAAGAAAGAAAGAAAGAAAGAAAGAAAGAAAGAAAGAAAGAAAGAAAGAAAGAAAGAAAGAAAGAAAGAAAGAAAGAAAGAAAGAAAGAAAGAAAGAAAGAAAGAAAAAGAAAGAAAAGAACTCCTTTATAACTGTACTGATCTTATGTTTGGACCTGAATATAAGTAATGGATCAGTGCAGGATATGTCTGTACCTAGGATGGGGCTCTTAGAGCTTTGATCTTCTTCACTTCTTCATTGGTTACAGAAATGGGAAGATTCAATTCTAATAAAATCCTCATTACCATCTTCCTATGCTTTTAAATTAAGAGAATCACATTGAAAAATCAAGATACATGGGCCAGATTTCTTACTCTGCCAATACATTGCCCATTATGACCCTGACCAAATTATGTATATCTAGTAGGCCCATTTTGCTCTATTAATAAAATAAAATTGTGCCCTTTTCCCTTATAAAGTTTCTATGAGTATCAAGATTAGTAATATCATGAAGGTTTTTTATATGTCACCAGTCACTGTTTTTTTTAAAATCCAGATAGTTTCCAAGCATAACAGAATGGATTTCAGCACTATTCTTCAATTTATTTCCTGTGTTCTTATTATAACCTCTTTGTATCTGTATTAAATATACTATATGTATCATTTACTTTATGTTCAATATTATTTAAGCATATATTATTACATCCTCATCACCCTTGCTAAAATTTTCTCCAAAGATTATGTTTTGTATAATTGAAAATAGGTTTATCTTCCTAAGAGTTTCTTCACAGAATGTTATTATGTGTGAGCATACTATGAGTGAATGATTATATATCAATATCTTTATTCTACAACACATTAGGCACTGTCTGGTTATAAAATATATACGATTAAAAGCCCTTTGGGAGTATAATATCATCTTTTTGTTAGTTCTAACCATGCAAACCATAAACAATAATAAATACTTGTTACAACATATTTTCAGAAGATTTGGCAGACCTATATATTCAATTTTATATAAGAAGTGAAGCCAAATAAGCCAAAGATGACTCATGGTGTATACCTAAGAATAAGAAGGACTTTATGTAATGTAGAAATTTTTATTAATGTAGAATTAGAAGAAAATATGAATTTCATTATTGAACATAGTTAGGTTTGTTTATTAGAAGAATAGTTAATTGACATGTTTTCACTCAATGAGAAACACATTTACTTTGAGAGATTTGAAAAGAGAAGAATAAAACCAAATTACAATAATGGATCTTATTTTAGAAGTTGAATTTGAGGGCAAAAAGTGGCTGTACTTCCAGAGGGAAGAATAATCAAAAAGAATAGAGCTATATCAATCATTTAATAAAAGTCACTGAACACTTACATAATATGAGCAAAAATGATTAACAAATGCACCAGATATGGTCGCTAGCTTTCTGTGACGCTACAGATATACTCATCTAACTGGTAGAGAAAAAAAAGAACAATAATCTAGTGGTAAAAAATTAAGCCCATAAATGTGCCCTTTTATTCATTCACTGGACAAACTTTTTTAAATGCCATTTAAATGTTATTGGACTATATTTTGGTGCTTTAACAACAAAATATTAAATGAATATTATAGTCTATAAATTGAGACAAATATAAACTGAGATAAATTTGATGAGAGTTATTTTTAAGCAATGGGCTGCTCTCCATGGAGAACTCTTGGGGAGACATTCGATGACATGTCAAGTTCTAGTTAAAGGCATCATGTGAAGGCATAGTAGGGATACAACAGCAGAAACAGAGAATGGTTAGAAAGAAGCAGTTGTGATAAAATGAGAATTTATGCAAATTGTATTAAGAAGACAGAACTTAAGCATGCTGTGAAGTTACTTGCTGTTGTAAGTAATTTATGGAATAAATTTAACTCAGAGGGCTTCAATAGAATATCCCATTATATTCTTCTATGATTAGCTCACACTAAATACTTAACTTCATTTTTCTCCTTTTTTCAAAGATGGTGATTTACAAAGTTGTTCGTAATACAGTATTTTTTGGGCATTCAATGTTCCAACACTAGTCCCACACCAACGTGATCTTCTTTCCACCAATGTTTCCAGTTTCCCATCAGCTCCCAAACTTGCTCCCTTAGCAAGCACAAAATGAGTGATTTTTTTTTTTTTTTTTGTGGATCAAACCCGGCAATGCTCGGGGTTTTTCCTGGCTCTGCACTCAGGAATTACTTCTGGCAGTGGAACCATATGGGATGCTGGGGTTCGAACCCAGGCCGGCCACTAGCAAGGCAAACGCCCTACCTGCTGCACTCATTGCTCAGGCCCTAATATGAGTGATTTTTATATTATTTGTGACAACATATATCTTATAATAACTTGTAGCAGTTGTTTTCCCTTTGTTCATCGATTTGCTCCAGCAGGCACCAGTATATCTCCATTTGTCCCTGCAGTGTGGTAGTAGAGCCTAAAGGCCTCTGCTGGTTCCAGGAACATGAAGAGCCTCAAACCATTTCTTCAGGTCATGGGAATGAGGTGTATTATTGTGATTGTTTTTGGCATATCAAACACGACACAGGTAGCTTGCCAGGCTCTGTGCCTGTGCTGGCGCTCTTAGTTTTCGCGATTTACTGATGTACTGCACAGCTGCTTTGGGATCTCTAGGGTGGGGTTCTCACCAACAAGACTTGAGAAGGGCTTCTCTCTTGGGTGGAGCTCTGATGAGTTGTGGAATCCAGATGTTAAAAATGGCTGTCATCATGGCGCGGGGTCGATAAAGTCATTGTCTGAGGAATTAGGTGTGAGTTGTTGTTAGGTGTTAGTTGAGCCTTCTGTGTTATTATTTTAATGGATTGTGCATACTGGGTTTCCTTACAACTTTCCCGTCTCATTTTCTGGGCTACTATTTGACAATGTGCTCAGGAATCTCCTCTCTCAACTTGCAGCTAGGATATTGCAAACCTGGGTTAGCTGGGTACAAGCTAGCACCTTACCTATTTGATCTCTCTTGTTCCTATACCTAATTTAAAAATTGGTATTTATTGACTATAAAAATATAAAATATATATCCTATTTGAACTATGAGATTAAGTACATGCTTGGCAGTTTTTCCAGTACAGGGATAAAAATCTAGTCCTAACTCATAAAAGGCAAGTTTTCTGCCACTGAACCACATTTTTGTGGTTATTTAGCCCATTTTTGGCATATTTATATACCTAAGACTTTTTTTGTCACAATCAGATCAAAGGAAGTCACCATCTTCTGAAAATTTCTTAGCACTTTTGCAATTCTCCTTTCTATCATGCTTCCAACCCTGATAATCATTGACTTGGCTTCTGATTCTAAAAAATCCTTATAACATAATGCTAATTTTAATATTCTAATTCTCTAATTGCCTTAGATAATTGGGTGTACTTCCATCATTTTCACTAAGTTTAATTATTTTTTGATCATCTATATTATAGAATGTATCAGTAGCACTTCCTTTATATCGCTGAGTAGCAATATTCCATTATTTATCCGTTCATCTACATGATAGACATGTGCTTCTTAATTGTTTGCTTTTCATCAGGTAGGCCCTGAAAACATTTGCTTAAGATTTGGGTGCTACTTTCTTATGTCAGAATTTTCCAGTCAATGAGCAGTAAACACATTTTGGCATCAATATAGCTGAAGCACAAAAGTCCACTAAACCTTAAGTTGTGAGTATCTCATATTTTACTAAAGTCACACCCTACTTGCCAGAAAATACTTAATAGAGGACTGATGATGTGAAATCCAAATAAATTTAATTAATTTAATAGAATTAGTCTAAAGAATGTTGAAAGAACGTTCTTACTAATAGGGAGAATAATAGAAGGGGATACTCTCACTGGTGATCTAGGAATGGAGTGGGGGATCTGTTTATATCTCTTTTGTTGCAGTCTTTGATTTAATTCAAGCAGAATGGTCTTCATTTACTCCAATTCAATTAGAATGAAACTTTTCTTGAAGTCTAGCAAACTTATCTCTAAGATATCTTTATTCCAAACTTTCTTGTTCCTTCAAACTGTGTCCTCTTAGTGTCCTCTGTGCTCCCAGGAGGACCATCAAGGATGAGCAAGAAAATTGAGTTGCTTCTGATCAAGCAGGCACTTTCACCAGAATGAACCTATTTTCACTGTTTTTATATATTGTGACTCACAGACTATTTTCATTTGAAAAAAATGTTTTGTGTATGAAAGGAAAACATTTGGGAACAAAGAGGATACAGTGCATCTGGTCACATGCCAATAAATCTTCAGAAAATGAGTCAGTTTTGTGAATTATGAATCTATCAACTTAAATTCAAAGGTCTCTATCACATTTAAATGTAGTCAATTCTATGACTTCTATTTCTCAATTAATATTCAAATAGGGATTTTTGTTACACTCAGTTAATCAATGCATGAGACCAAGACAACTGTCCATGGTATGAGTAAAAGCATATTAATAAATCACTTCCATGATACAGCAATTTTCTTTTTTTTTAAGTATTTTATTATACCACCGTGAGATATACAAATAAAAAGATATACAATTAAAAAAAGTTCATATTTGGGTTTTGGTCATACAGTGTTCTAGCACCCGTCCCTCCACCAGTGCCCATCTCCCACCACCAACGTCCCGGTTCCCTCCCCCTTCCCCAGCCTCCCTCCATGGCAGGTTCTTTATTTCTTTCCCTTTCTCTTTCTCTCTTTCCTTCCCCTCCAGACTATGGATTACAGAACATACATTAAGAGGTTGGCATGTGTATCCTTTTGCCTCTATTTAAAGCTCAGTTCTAGGTTGGCATTGGTACCCTCGACAATTATTAGCATACTGTTCCATTTTCTGTCTTACCTAATCTCTGACTCCCACACGTTTGTGATAATTTCCACTTTTGACAAGACCTCCTGATGTATGTTTCACTTGACCTTGGATATTGGTATATCATATATATATATATATATATATATATATATATATTTATGCCATGAAAATAAATGCAGTCATTCTGTATCTGTCTCTCTCCTTCTGGCTAATTTCGCTCAACATAATCTTCTCCATGTCCATCCATTTATAGGCAAATTTTATGACTTCATTTTTCCTAACAGCTGCATAGTATTCCATTGTGTAGATGTACCAAAGCTTCTTTATCCAGTCATCGATTTTCAGGCACTCTGGTTGCTTCCAGATTCTGGCTATTGTGAATAATGCTGCTATGAACATAAAAGTGGGGATGGTGTTTCGCTGCGTATTTTTGGTTTCCCAGAGTAGATTCCCAGGAGTGGTATGGCTGGGTCAAATGGGAGTTCAATTTCTAGTCTTTGGAGGAAAGTCCATATTGTTTTTCCAGAAAGGCTGTACCAGCCGGCATTCCCACCAACAATGGATGAGTGTCCCCTTTCCCCACATCCACGCCAGCACTTGTTGTTCTTGCTCTTTTGAATATGTGCCAGTCTCTGTGGTGTAAAGTGGTATCTCATTGTTGTTTTGATTTGCATCTCTCTGATGATTAGTGATGATGAGCATTTTTTTCATATGTTTTTTGACCATTCGAATTTCTTCCTTGCTGAAGTTTCTGTTCATTTCTTCTCCCCCATCTTTTGATGGGGTTGTTTGTTTTCTTCTTGTAAAGTTCTACCAGTGCCTGATATATCCTGGATATTAACCCCTTATCAGATGGGTATTGGGTGAATATTCTTTCCCATTCTGTGGACTGCTTTTGTGACACAGCAATTTTCTGAGCAAAAATATTGATGTTTATGGGTATGCTGCTTAAAGGGATAATTAATATATCTCTGAAACTAGTTATGACTAATTAGTTATCAGACCTTCATGTCTGTCAACAAATTACAACCCAAGACACTCCTTAATTATTTTTTACAATTACAAAGATATACAATTAAAAAGTTCATATTTGGGTTTTGGTCATATTATAGTGTTCCAGCACCCATCCCTCCACCAGTGCCCATCTCCCACCACCAACATCCCCGGGTTCCCTCCCCCTCCCCAGCCTTCCTCCATGGCAGGTTCTTCATTTCTTCCCATTTCTCTCTCTTTCTCTTTTCCTTTCCCTCCAGACTATGGATTACAGAACATACATTAAAGGGTTGTCATGTGTATCTTTTTGCCTCTATTTAATGCTCAGTTCTAGGTTGGCATTAGTACCCTCGACAATTGTAAGCACACTGTTCCATTTTCTGTCTTACTTAGCCTCTGACTCCCACATGTTTGTGATAATTTCCACCTTTGACAAGACCTCCTGATACATGTTTCACTTGACCTTGGATATTGGTATCATAATATGTACATATATATTTATGTCATGCAAATAAATGCAGTTATTCTGTATCTGTCTCTCTCCTTCTGGCTAATTTCACTCAACATAATCTTCTCCATGTCCATCCATTTATAGGCAAATTTTATAACTTCATTTTTCCTAACAGCTGCATAGTATTCCATTGTGTAGATGTACCAAAGCTTCTTTATCCAGTCATCGATTTTCAGGCACTCTGGTTGCTTCCAGATTCTGGCTATTGTGAATAATGCTGCTATGAACATAAAAGTGGGGATGGTGTTTCGCTGCGTATTTTTGGCTTCCCAGAGTAGATTCCCAGGAGTGGTATGGCTGGGTCAAATGGGAGTTCAATTTCTAGTCTTTGGAGGAATGTCCATATTGTTTTCCAGAAAGGCTGTACCAGCCGGCATTCCCACCAACAATGGATGAGTGTCCCCTTTTCCCCACATCCACGCCAGCACTTGTTGTTCTTGCTCTTTTGAATATGTGCCAGTCTCTGTGGTGTAAAGTGATATCTCATTGTTGTTTTGATTTGCATCTCTCTGTTGATTAGTGACGATGAGCATTTTTCATATGTGTTTTGGCTATTCGAATTTCTTCCTTGCTGAAGTTTCTGTTCATTTCTTCTCCCCATTTTTTGATGGGGTTGTTTGTTTTCTTCCTGTAAAGTTCTACCAGTGCCTGATATATCCTGGATATTAACCCCTTATCAGATGAAACCCAAGACACTCTTAGGAATCTTTTATATGTTTTTAAAATATATTATGGAGATTAATTAATTTAATGGAAACAAACATTTTCTTTTTTCATACTAATATATTTTCATTTTAACACTGGAAAGTCAAAGGAAATAGTATTTACAGAGGGGAATTGTTGGGTGAGGGAAACTTAGGATCTAGAATAATTGAGCCTGAGTCAATAAGATAAAAGTTGGAATAAGTTATATACTAATAATTAATTGAGATAACATCTTTCAAACCACATCTTCTTTAATTTGGAATTATTAATCTTACATTTTGCAGCCCTGAGAGAAAATGGATTAGCACACAATAATAGGTAATTGGGAAATTTGTGAATAATGATCATTTGATCCTCTGACTTTAAAGGGACATAAAAGAACTATTGAGTTACATGCTGAGTGATTGTGGTTTTGTTAACTTTATAGTTATCATTCCCCTATTTAAGTTATAGTGCTTGTCTAATTGGAATAACTTGAACTAGCTAATACCCAGTTTTATCTTTATATAAATTAAAAGCCAAATACCATGAGTATTTGCGTTTAATTTATATACTCTAATATGTTTTAATTTAGTACTCTGGAGATTCAAATTAGTGCTATTAAAGTTTAAAATAAAAGTTAAAAATATAAAATTTCTGTGAAACTACAAAAGACCTGGAATAGCTAGACTATTAAGAGAAAAATAAAATGTTCACATTATTTGATTTTAAATTATACAACAAAGTGATATTGATAACAATTGCACAGTGTTAAAATAAAATCAGGCAATGAAGAATCAATTATTCAAAATTAAAAGTTGTAAATAAACCCCCAAACATATGGGCAACTGCTCTTAACAAGAGATAAGAGTAGGAAAGAAAGTCAGAAAGTTCCCTAATAAATTAAACTAGGAAAACAGGACAGCCACACAAAAAAAAAGAAAGTGTGTTGTGACTTTTGACAATAAATAGACAAGATGAGTACCGTTTTTCTATCAGAGAGAGAGTAAGTAGCAAAAAAAGCAAACCTAAAACCAGTATCTATTTCAGTGAGGGCAAATCATTGCCTCTTTCCTGATGGAAAGGAATCAACAATATTCTACTTCACACCATACAGCTTGCTAGTTAACTTCCTATTGACTCACATTTACTTTCAGGTAGTGAAATACATTAAGGTGAACGGGATAGGGAATGACTGTAATAAAGCATCCTTGCCATTCTGCTCCAATGGGGTCTTTTTGGTGGGTACTCTTTTGGAACATATATTTTTGTCCTTTGGCTCATATGTGTTTTTCTTTTCATTGCCAATATTACCTTTGATCATTTTCAGTCCCTGTGTATGGCCTTGGGATCAAAGTAACACCTACAATCAGTAGACATGTACCTCTATGGCATGAGATTGTATTATTGTTTGCTTAATCATTCATCCACAGAAGGACATCTGTGCTGTTCCCATTTTGATGATTTCAAATGAAATTAACAAGAACCTGTTCATTTTGGATTTTTTTAAAAACTTAGTTTTTGTTTCTGTGAAATAAATGTCCAAGAATACCATTGTTGGTCTGTTTTGCAGTTGTACATTATAAATTTATTTTTTGAAAGTAACAAGCACACTATTATATAAAGTGACTATACCATCTCATAGCCTATATCATCTCAGGACTTTAAGAAGTCATCAAATTTTTATCATCTTCATAAGCATTGTATTGTCACTATACTTTTAGCCCTTTATGTACTAATAAATTCAACATTACTTCATTAGTTTATTTTACATCTAATAAAAATTGTTTAGAGAGCTATCTTTTTCATGTCTTTGACCCAACTTTAATAGAATTTATTATCATCAATATAATAATGAAACTCTAAAATGTTATATAGAAGTATTGATATATTTATGAGACCTACAGGGGAGAGGGTTGCATCTCTTCCCTGTGTATCTGAGTCTATTCTTCAGTATTATATGAAGATATAATATGAAAATCTTCATATTTTTAGGCCTTAAAGCACACAATGAGAAGAGAAGTGATACAAGTGATACGAAGATATATAACATGAAGATCTTCATATCCTTAGACCTTAAAGCAAAATGAAAATATCCATACACTGAAACAGTCCTTTGCCATATTGGTGTGCCTTTGATAATCTATTATCTACCTTAGTTTATACACCAAACTTCTCGGAAATTATTGTCAAGTTATATTTAAAATATTTATTCTTATTTATTTAGATCAGGAAAATACAAATTAGAGATGTGGGTTTTTTTACAGGGGCTGGTTTCATAGCCAATACTCAGGGTTTAATCCTGAGCATTGCATTTAGGGCTTACTTCTGAGCTTTTCAGTTAGGACTCACTTTTTGACAGGGATCATGAATGACACCTGTTGCAGGGATTAACCCAGATCAGCTACATGCAAGGCAAGTGTTTTATACACTGTAAAATCTTTCCAGATCACACATGGAATTTATTTATATAGGTAATCTTTAGTAACAAAATTAATTTTTGAGTCAGCACGGATCACACAAACACTTTGATAGGGAATTTGAATTCAAATAAATTATCTTAAAACAGTTTTTCTCTCATTACCATATATACCCCCACATAACAATTTTTAACAAAATAAGAATTGGAAAAAGTATTTGCAAATATAATCTAATTATCACAGGTTCTTGCTCTCGCTCTCTCTCTCTCACTCTCTCTCTCTCTCTGTCTCTCTTTCTTTAGGGGACCCCTGCATATAAGACTAGAAGTAGCAACACTTTCTTCAGTTAATTTGACTTAGAAACGTTTTTATAGTCAAATATACACCAACGCTATGCTTCCCACCACTGAAAGCTGACTTTTGTATTAAGTTTATTGCATAGTTATCATATAAAAGAAAATAATTTTCATGATGTTTAAATATGATTGACATAGACTTTTTATAGGACACTGCTGTTTTCATATTTATAGAATAACATTTATTTTCTCAATAAAAAGTTTAAAAAATCCTGCTTTTCCAAGTGCTAGGGAATTACAATATAAGGTTTGAATTGACTTGTCAGAAGTGCTAAGGATTTAGTTTCTCTTTGATTTTTTCCAAAGAGATGTATTAGTCTTTGAAGCAGCTTTACTTTTCTCAGTCATCTTATTTCCCTGGAGCACAGAGACTTGAGGATTTTGATCCCCAAAAGCCTTGCCTTTGGGAAATGCCAAGCCAGCACATATCATAAAGCTGTGAAATACCTGCTGCTTCACTACTACTACCACACGTCTTCTTGGAGTTTCTATGCCTTTATGTAACTCAAAAAGGTTGAAAAAACATCAAAAGCCATCACTGGAGGTAAAGGAAAATAGAGATTACATTGTGTAAGTTCTTTTTTCTTTATCTCTAGTGTCTGGGTTTTTGGACAAGTCGAGTGAGATGAAAGCTGTTGCCTGCTGTTTTGCTGAAAGACAGAACCAGATTCATGGTGGTCCAGTAGAAGATCTGAGATGAATACATCACAGTTAATCTTGGAACTGTCTCAGTCCTGTGGTGGCGGGGGAAAGTACAGCAGGGCAATGTTCTGTGTATATGGAACAAGAAGGAAAAATATAAGTGAATTTGAGGATAGTTGTGATGCAAGAGAGGTTTGAAAGTGCAAGTCACAGGCTTAACACCTTTTTTTCACTCTTGCTGTCTTACGTTTTAGGTCACTTGTTGTGATGTTCTTTATTGTAATATTGAGAGATTGTTGAACCAGAATTCATAAAAATGCTTTTCTCTGATTTTCTATGAATTGTGGCTGTAACGCTTTTCTACCTCTACACTTTGGCCAGATCATTTAGTTTGTTCAGCTCTCTTCTAAATAAGATTGTGGGTGATCTTAAAATACAAAAGAAAGCAAGGAATTGTAGAGATTCTGCAATGGGATATAAGTAAAGCAATCATCTGTTACTTTTTATATTCTTGGAATCACATTTGTCCCACAATATTTTGTTTAATAACATTATATCTTTCAATAAGCATACTAAGATCTAGTTTAAGATTTTTCTGATAGAATATTTCATCCATTTTACAGGAATAAATCAATTTATTTTCTTATAGAATGAAATTGGGTAAAGAATTATAGCTCTTTTCTACTTCCATCATTATTGGCACTAAGAGACATGTACTGGCTATTTATATTCACAAGGGTGTTATTTACTGAAGTGTTCATCTAATATTCCAACTTGTTTGTGAAATAAATGAGAATTTTATTATCATGAATAAAAGTCAATAGAAAATAGAATGCCTGCTATCCATTTCACTTCCTATTTCATACATTTTTTGAAGAAAACTCACTGTACTGTAATAGGCGGCTTGCTAAAATATGAGAGTGAGATTGTGTACTTATTTTTAATTTGACCTTGCACCTACTTGCTAATGCAGAGGAATAATCTGTAAAGAAATGAAAAATATTCTTAGGATAGACTAAGATAAAAGACCAATTTATTTTACCATTGAAAGAGAAAGGAAAGAATCTGGCTAGTTTCAGTGCATCTTATTCTCATAAAATGAAATATAGATCATTTGGTATACAAACACAGTTCTTATAATTAAGATTCTCCTTTGTGTAAAACATAAAGAAGAGGAATTTCATGACAATTACTTAAGGATTTAACTCAATTTAAGTCAACATTTTTTTTAAAACACATAAGTGAAATAAGATAAATCAATGACAAGCTTGAAAAACTGTAAATGAGCAAACATAAATCATTGGACAGATTTAGAAGCTTGTGACATATACACAAATTACTAAAATAAAGACTAATAATCTGGTACTGGAAAAAGCAATGCATGGAAGAAAAATAAGTAAAAATTAATTTTGTTAGCATTCCTAGAAAGATGAAAATATCATTTTTTTCATGAAACAAACATTAGTGCGCTTTTTATATAGCAGCAACAAGGTAAAAGAGCTTCCACTGACTAAATTTTGAAAAATAAACAGCAGAATTAGAGGTAAGTTTAAATAAATTTATTGTCTCATTACTCAAAATATTTTAAAAATGACATAAAATGAGAGAATATTGAGCTCTAAGTAAAAAACACTGAGGACTAATTAAAAATATACATATATATTTTAAGATACTACAGAAGAAATGCATGTAATGCTGAGTAACACTTCAAAAACTGGAAGCAATTAAATATTTAAATTTTTTAGTTAAAAAATAGCAAAAAAATTTCAGTGGAGAAAAAGAAACATTATTGATACGGCAAAGTAAATGGCATCAAACTTCATATCAGAGCATGAACTCAGTAGAAACTGATCTTAATGACCTGAGAAAAACAACAAAGTCTTCTGTTTTTTTGTTTTTTGTTTATTGAGAAATGCGCAGTGGGTATTCAGGACTTCTACCTAGCTCTCCCTTCAGGGATTACTCTTGCCAATGTCTGGGAGAACATTCTGGTTTAGAGGATCACACTTTAATTTCCTTCTTCAGCCTGTACAAAGGGAGAAGACCACCCTCAGTGCTATCTATGTGGCCAACAGCAAGGTTTATTCTTTGCTTTTTGTGGGGGTCACACCTACTTCACTCAAAGGTTACTCCTAGCTCTTTGCTCAGGAATTACTCCTCATGGTGCTCAGGGGACCATATGGGATGCCAAGGAGCAAACCCTGGCCAGCCGCATGCAAGGAAAACGCCCCTACCTGCTGTGCTATCACTCTAGTCCCAACAACAAAGATCTTAAGACTAAAAACATCTCTAGCAAAATTATGAATCAATTGGAATTGCCAAATAATTAATTATTCAAATATTCAAGGAACCTAAAGTAAACATCAAAAAATGAATAGGATAATATATGGAGGAAAAACTAAAATGAAATACAAGGGGAAAAGTATGTGAAACTAGGAAATAATCTTTAACAAACACTGCAGATTTGTTCCTGATTAAATCATATTCAAAGGTGAGCCACCAGTGGTATACACCAGCATCAACCTTTTAATGATTATTTTACATATACTAATTATGTACATATACAAACACATACAAGCTTAACATCTACCATCCAAAATGGTTACGGTGTCATTCTTATCTTGATTGGTAAATGAAGACATAGATTCCTCATAGCAAACTGAAGAAAGCATATTACTCACAATGCAGCTTTTTATATCATTCCTCTATTTCTATTTTTATAATATAGGATTATGTAAATCCTAAATTTCTTTTAAATGTAACTCCTCCTTGTAAACTTCTGCCAAATGGCAAAAGTCAATCTCAAAAAGTCAGGCTATAATGAATTTCCTCATTCATTAGCAAGCTTTCAATTGCTTGTTAAAAAATTGAAGAAATATAAAATTGGGCAGAAAAAGGAATAAATAGAATATCTTTGACTGAGGAGGCATGGCAGGTATCTAGGCCTGGCCCACCACCCCAGCAGAGCCTCACAACAAGCCAGACAACACCCCCACTCCAGGGGACCACCATTTTCCACATTTGGACTTCCCTCTCGTCAGAACTCCACCCAGCAGACCACCCCATCACAGCCCGGCTGCGGCCGCACGGTTCATCAATAAATGCTTTATTTGAAGGTGACTACAAGAGCATACTATGCCTCCCAAACGGCAAGCCTGGCAAACTGCTCGTGTTTTATTTGATATGCCAAATACCAGTAACAATTATATTAGGTCATTCCCATGACCTAATATAATGGTTTGAGGCTCTTTATGTTCCTGTAGCAAGCCGATGCCCTTGGCTCTACTGGCATGAGACAGGACATATGGAGATATTACTGGTGCCCGCTCTAGCAAATAGATGATGAACGGAAGATTGTGATCGTGATCTTTGACTGAAGCCTTCAAATTCTGAAGAAATTATGAATACACAAAGGTAAAAATATTTAAAATAGTTGGTTTTTTTTAAGGAGAGGAGTATGAATGTCATTCTGCTGCCAGATCATGGGATTCTGCACTTATTTTCTTGAAAATATATTTTAAATTCGGAGAATATAGAACTCTGAGAAGGAATAAAGAAACCACAAAGTGAAGTAACAAATCTAGAGATCCAACTCCGAAAACATGTATGTTCATTGTACTTTTCTTCCTTTTATTATTTTATTTGCTCTTAACTAGTAATCTTTGTTTATTTTTATTTTATTATAACACCGTGAGATAGGCATTAACAAAGCTGTTCATGATTGGTTTTCAGCAATACAATGTTGCAGCACCCATTCCTCCACCAGTGCACATTTCCCACCACCAATGTCCCCATCCCCAATAAATATTCTTTAATTTGGAACAACACAAGTTTTTAAAGTAAATGGGGGCCAGAGCTTTAGCACAAAGAGTAGGCTTTTGCCTTTCACGGTTGACCAGTGTTCTATTCCTCGGCATCCCATCTGGTCCCCTGAGCACCGCTTAGGAGTAAATCCTGAGTGCTAAGCAAGGAGTAAACCCTGAGCATTACGGGTGTGACCCAAAAAACAAAGAAAAAAAGAAAGAAAAGAAAAGAAAAGAAAAGAAAAGAAAAGAAAAGAAAAGAAAAGAAAAGAAAAGAAAAGAAAAGAAAAAAGAAAAGAAAAGAAAAGAAAAGAAAAAGAAAAGAAAAAAAGAAAAGAAAAGAA
>JAJIBD010027291.1:0-16574 GCA_021461705.1 Cryptotis parvus | reverse complement strand
ACATTGGTCTATTATTTCTCTTATTTATAAATGGAATCTTTAGGGTTTTCTATGTGCCCTAGTCAAACAGGGTGTTCAAACCCAATACATCAAGATCCTTCATGAGCTGTATTACGGATTCACCACCAGGATCTCACCATTCTACAAAGAAGTGATCATTAATGTAAAAGAGGGGTTCGACAGGGTGATACCATCTCACCAAAACTCTTCAGTGCCACCCTCGAGAACATCATGAGACAATTAGAATGGGAAGGAATGGGAGTGAAGATAGATGGTCGGCAACTACACCACCTCCGCTTCGCTGATGACATCGTTCTAATAACACCAAACATTAGCCAAGTGGCACAAATGCTGGCTGACTTTGACCGAGAATGTGGAAAGGTAGGTCTACAGCTGAATCTGAAGAAAACTATGTTCATGAGAAATGAACTAGTTCCAGAGGCCCCATTCACTCTCAATGGAACAAACATCTCTGAATGCAGCAGGTATGTGTACCTAGGTCGAGAGGTCAACATGATGAACGACCTAAAACCTGAGATGCGCAGGAGGAAGAGAGCGGCATGGAATGCCTTCAAAGGCATCGAATAAATAGCTAAAAGGACAAAGAACCTCCAGCTCCGGGCACATCTCTTCGACTCCACCGTTCTCCCTGCATTAACATACACCTCAGAGACCTAGGCCCTACGATAGCAGGATGAGAATGCTATTCAGGTCTCCCAGAGAGGCATCGAAAGAGCTATGCTTGGAATATCACGCCTCACTCAAGTGAGAGAAGGAATCCGGAGTTCTGACCTCCGTCACTATTCCAGAATCAGGGACGCTGTCTCGTTTGCCAAGGCATCGAAAATCAGATGGGCTGGACATGTAATGCGATTTGGAGACAACCGCTGGACTAGAGCCGTTACCGACTGGATCCCACGGGATGTCAAAAGATCACGTGGCCGCCCACCTACAAGATGGTCAGACTTCCTTGTTAAGACCCTGAAGGAACGGTTTGAGGCTCTTCATATTCCTGAATCAACCAGATGCCATTGGGCTACATTGGCACGTGATAGGGTCCAATGGAAATGTTACTGGCGCCCGCTCGAGCAAATCGATGAATAACGGGATTCAAGTGATCAAGTGATCAAGTGATTATCATGTAATATGTAAATAACATGATTTTACTTTCTTTCCAATTTGAATCTGTTTTATTTCTTTATTTGCCTAATTTCTGGCATACCTCAGGATGTCCGGGATTCCACACTAGGCTTAAGTGGGACACCCATATGAGGCCTTCCTTAATCATAGAGAATGCCTTCAGAGAAGGTCATGGATATCAGAAGCTGGAACCCCTGGCTAACTGGTCATGCTTTGGGAGATCCACAAGGTGCTTTATCTGCTTTGTTTTATTTTTGTTTGCAGGCCACAGCTGGATATCTTAGGGCTCACTTCTGAATCTGATTCAAGGTCCTTTTGGTTATGCTCAGGGGACAATATGTGTTGTCAGGGATCAAGCCAGATTTGATGTAGATTAACAATAATCCCAGGAAGTTGCACAGGTTCTTCCTATTTGATCATCTTGGCACTGTACTGTCAGGGAGCTGCTGGGGTCCCCAACAATACCAGGAAGAGAGTTTCCTTCTACCTCCGAAGCCAGCGGGAGTGGATGAAAACTCAGGAATCTGGCACAGTTTTAAAAGGCATTACTATCACAGGTTCTGATATACAATCCAAGAACAGGAAAATCCCCAGATTTTGGGTTCCCAGCTGGGCCCCAGCCACGTGTAGGCCAAGACGTCTGCCACTACGTGTTGAAGCCCAACAGAGAATGGAGAAGCAGAAGCCAAGGGAAGCCAAAATGGCAAAAGGCTCTTCTCCTTTCTCCCAGCTTATTTTATAGATAGAAACCCGCCCAAACTTCCCTTCCTGGCCCATCATGTGCTGGGCTATCTAGAGATGAATGCAGGTAAACAACTCTATTAAAATGAAGCACTTCAGGTGGGCCTTTGGCTTTAAAAGTGCCAGAGCTGATTCAAAGCCTCCCTAGCTGAGCTGGGAGGGGCTGCAAGCTAAGTGTAGCTGAAGCTTAAAGTAGGGCATGTCACCCAACACTGTCCCAATAAAACTAATTGTTAAAGAATCTGAGTAGGCTTTATTTCAATATGTATTAACACTGAAGTCATTACACTAAGTGAAAACACGTCTATATCAAAAGACCATATATTGGGAAAAGATTACATATTGCAAGATGCCATTTATTTTATGTTTTGAAATGGCAAATTTATAGAGACATGAAGCTGATTAGTAGTTGCACTGGCCTATAATTGAGAGGGAATACACAGATAGTATTAATCACTATGTACATAGATATTTTTTAAGTAGGGTGACAAAAATGCTCTGAAAATTGAGCGTATTTACAATTGCAGAGCTGTATGCATATTCTAAAAAAGCCATTAACTGCACAACCTAAGCAGGTAAATTTTACAAATATGAATTATATCTCAGTAAAGCTGTTATTTATTTTAATGAACTCATTCTAAAAAGTATTTTGAACAAGGATAACCTCACCATATTAAATGTATAGCTTTAACCACAAGTCAAAAAGTCGGCATGCTACTTATGTAACTTTGAATTAACTAGCTCCATCATTTTCTATTTTTACACATATCAACAACATAATATCTTTAAGTAACTTATAAATAAATCAACCTCAAATCAATAATAAGACAATTTAATATTATGCTATGTGAAGGCAATCAGCATAAGGTTTTTCAAGGCTGGAGAATGAAATTACAAATGAGTAAAAGTAGAAGGCTAAAGCAAATGTCAGAGATTGCAGTCAGACAGACACTTGAGTGTGACTACAGATATACAGATTGCAGTCGGATAGACACTTGCGTGTGACTACAATATACAGATTGCAGTCGGATAGACACTTGTGTGTGACTACAGATATACAGATTGCAGTCGGATAGACACGTGCGTGTGACTACAGATATACAGATTGCAGTTGGATAGACACTTGCGTGTGACTACAGATATACAGAATGCAGTCGGATAGACACTTGTGTGTGACTACAGATATACTGATTGCAGTCAGATAGACACTTGAGTGTGACTACGTATGTAGTCTTTACAGTCAGATAGACACTTGAGTATGACTACAGATGTAGAGATTGCAGTCAGATCGACACCTGAGTGTGACTACAGATGTGTGCATCTGCAAAAATATTTTCTAGCTTTATGAGCAGCGGAACCTAATAGCAATGGTATACTCCAAAATCCACCAGCATACTTTATTCCAGATATCAGTTTCTAAAGAACATTCTCATCCAAGAAAAAAAAGAGGAGTCTCTGGGAGAGAAATGGAAAATTCTATGATGAACACAAGAAAGATGCAGATAAATCTCAAATTAAACAAAGTCTTATTTTAGAAGATTGAACTAGGATATAATGAACTAAGAAAAACCAACCTGAAGAGCCTAAGTGACAAACACTGGGATAATTAGGTTATTTGGGTGTTGGTTTTTGATTCACATCTACCTGTGCTCATAGCTTACTCATGGTGGGACACCATGTGCTCAGAGACCACTCCTCACTAGACTCAGGGGACCATAGATGGTACCAAGAACTGAAGACATATTTGCTATGTGCAAGTATCTTACGCAATATCTCTCCCCAAAGCTGGAACAATTTGAACAAAACAGTTAATACAGTTCCTATAGGATTATGATATACTAAATATCTCTAGTTTATGATATTTGAGTGCATAGATTAAAAGAGTGGTTAAATGAGTAAATAAATGAGAGGGGATCAAATATTGCTTAAGAAAGTAGTTCAAAAGATAAAAAGAAGAAATAAGCAGGCAAATAGTGTCAACATTAGTTACAATAATAAGTAGAATAACACATCAGGCAAGATCTATAGAAAAATTCTGGGTAAATTATATGGATAGGATAGTTCCTTAGCTATAAATTATTGCCCTAAAATATTTATTAACTAATACAGCAATTTTATCAATTATTTACAAATTCATAGTAGTTTTTCCTGTAAAGAAACAAGGAAGATACAACCTTTGCCAAGTTATTTAAAATCTATGTCTGTAGTCCTAAGTCTTGTTGATACCCTTAATTCCCATGACAATACATGATATCATCTCTGTGATACATAGTATTCTTTTCACCCATATTTTAGTTTAATTATGAGACAATATCAGAGAAACCCAAATTGAAGAACATTTTACAAATATTTCACCAATTCTACTCAAGTATCCCGATAATAATGAACAGAAAGGCAAAAAAAAAACTTTGTTTTTTTTTCTTTTTTGGGGGTCACACCCGGCGATGCTTAGGGGTTACTCCTGGCTCTGCACTCAGGAATTACTCCTGGCAGTGCTAGGGGGACCATATGGGATGCCGGGGATCGAACCCGGCCGGCATGGGCCTACCGCATGCAAGGCAAATGCCCTACCCGCTGGGCTATCGCTCCGGCCCCAAAAAAACTTTGTTGAAGAACTGCTAATTAGAGAAGAATGTCCTGCTGCCAGGGGACTCTTAGGGTCCTGGCAATAAGGAGGGGAGCAGGTTCCCTTTATTTCCAAGCCAGAGGTGGATGGACAGAATTCACGGAGCTCACTCCGTTCCAAAGACCAATCACTGAACAAATACTGCAAATACAGTCCAAGATGGGGAAACTCCCTGACCTCTAGCTTCTGGCCAAACCTCTGACCATGTGCCCGGGTGAGACACTCCACTAAAATGGATGCTATCTAACATGACAACTTCTTAATGTATGTATTGTAGTCCACAATTTGGAAGGGAAGGAAACGAGAAAGTGAGAGAGAGAGAGAGAGAGAGAGAGAGAGAGAGAGAGAGAGAGAGTTAAGAAACCTGCCACAGAGGCAGGCTAGGGGGGGAAGGGGAATTGGGGACATTGGTGGTGGGAAATGGGCACTGGTGGAGGGATGGGTGCTGGAACAATGTATGACTGAAACCCAAATAGGAACATCTTATGAACATCTTTGTAACTGTATATCTCACGGTGGTATAATAAAATATTTTTTAAAAAATGGATGCTATCTTCTTCTTTGCAGCATCTTTTATGGTGGGCCCCAAAGCCCACCAAGAACTTGTTGCCAGCCCTTCATGGTGGTGCTTAGGGGCCCCAAATCAGTTTTCTTATGCAGATCCCAGGTGCATTCACCTAGCAGGGCCTTATAAATGGTAATTTACTAGAGCCAAATTTCAGCCTTTCAGGCTCCTGCACTTGTAGAGATGGGGGAGCATTAACTGAGATGAAATGTTACACGGATTTAATACATGATTTAACATAATGTAACTCAGGGTTTAATACATAATATCTTAACCATGAAATTATACTGCTAACTCTCTCAATGTTCAAACTCTCACAAGGTCCGTGATCTATGATACTGTGTGCTCTGCCTTTAGAATTACTGAGAGTTAAGTTCTAGCCCTGGACTGGCACCCAGCAGAGCCTCACAACAAGCCAGACTACCTCCCCCACTCCATGGGGGCCGGGCCGCCGTTTTCTGCATCCAGACTTCCCTCTCATCCCAGCAGACCAGACTATCACAGCGCGGCTCATCGACACCCACCCTGCAGCAGTTTTTTTTTCAATCTTGCCCAGGTATGCTGAACCAGAGACTCTCAGGCATGGGGCAGAGCTGCTACTTGCTCTCCCTGTGCCCAGCTGCTCATGAGGCGCCTGGGAGGCATGGTGGGTTCTAGCCCTGGCCTGCCATCCAAGCAGAGCCTCACAACAAGCCAGATGACACCCCCTACTCCCTGGGGCCCACCATTTTCCACATCCAGACTTCCCTCTCATCAAATTCATTGATGTTTATTCAATTTTCTTAAAGTGTCTTTGTGATTTTGATAGAGACCAAATTAAACCTCTTAGCAGGAAATGCCTTTCCAAATCCATGTGTGTTCTATTTCTTTTTTTTTTCTTTTTTTTTTTTTTTTTTTTTTGGTCACACCCAGCAATGCTCAGGGGTTACTCCTGGCTCTGAACTCAGGAATTACTCCTGGCGGTGCTCAAGGGACCATATGGGATCTCGGGGATCAAACCCAGGCCGGCATGGGCCGGCCGGCAGAAGGCAAATGCCCTACCTGCTGGACCATCGCTCTGGCCCCTATTTCTTTCAACAGTGACTTGTAGTGTTTAATGTAGAGGTCTTTTATATCCTTTGATAAGTTTATTCATAAATAATTCTTTTTGATGTGATTGTTAATGGGATTTTTTTATACCTCTTTTAGTTCCTTACTTAAATATGAAAGTGCAACAGATTGGGCTGGAGAGGTATTTCAAGGAGCTGAGCCCATGCTTGCATGTGGAAGGCCCCGGATTTGGTTTCCCAGTATTTCATGGTCCTTTGAGCACCGCTTTTAGCACAGAGACAAGGATAGCACTTGAGTCTGCTGGGGATAGACATAAAAAGACCCAAAGTAAACAAAAACTCAAAATCCACAGAACAATGCAATGGACTTTTTGTGTATTGATCTCAGAACTTTGCTGATTTATTATTATTAATAAAACTCCATGAGCAGACCAGCCTATCACAGCCCGGCTCATCGAGATTCACCCTGCAGCAGTCATTTTTAATCCGGCCCAGGTATGCTGATCCAGTGACAGACATGGGGCAGAGCTACTACTGGCTCTCCCTGTGTTGAGCTGTTCATGAGGTGCCTGGGAGGGATGGCGGGTCTAGCCCTGACCCGGCACCACAGCAGAGCCTCACAACAAGCCAGACAACCCCCCACTCCATGAGGGCTTCCATTTTCCACATCTGGACTTCCCCCCTCATCAGAACTACATCAGCAGAGCAGCCTATCACACCCTGGGCTCACGCGCCGCAAGCGGCTGCATGGTTCATCAACTAAAGCTGGATTTTGAGATAACTATAAGAGTATGCTACCCGCACGGCAGAGCCTGGCAAGCTACCCTGTCGTATTTGAAATGCCAGATACCAGCAACAATTATAGACCTCATTCCCATGACCTGGTGGAATGGTTTGAGGCTCTTTATGTTCCTGGAGCAAGCAGGTGCCCTTGGGCTCTACTTGCATGAGACAGGTCATATGGAGATGTTACTGGTGCCCGCTCGAGCAAATCAATGATGAACAGGAAGACAGTGATACAGTGATACAGTGATTTGTGAGAAGAGTAAAGTAAACAGTTTATATCTGATTACAATATTAACTTTTAACTCCAGTAAATGTGTCATGATTATGCAAAATGTTAATATTAGAAGAAGCTAAATGAACTGTATTTAGGAATTTTGTATACTATAAATATAACCCTTTTGCAAAATTATAATCATCTCAAAATTTCTTAAAAAAATAAAATATGAACCCAAGAAAAAGTAAGCATAGGTTATGGTCAGGGTGCCCTCCCAATGGAAAACCAGCAGGACAGTTCTACTGTTCAAGAAGGGAGACATTCACGATATCGGCAACTATCGCCCCATCTGTCTTGTCCGTCATCTACAAGCTGTTTACACGAGTCATCCTGAACAGGATTGGCAGAACACTAGAGAAGGACAACCATGTGAGCAAGCTGGCTTCTGGAAAGGATTCAGCACATCGACCATATCCACATGGTAACCAAGCTCATTGAGGTTTGTAGGAAGTACAAGATGCCACTCTGTCTCACATTCATTGATTTAGAGAAAGCCTTTGATTCTGTTGAGACCGAAGTGGTCATCGAAGCCCTAGCCAAACAGGGTGTTCAAACACTTCAAGATCCTTCATGAGCTGTATTACGGATTCACCACCAGGATCTCACCATTCTACAAGGAAGTCATCATTGATGTCAAAAGAGGGGTTTGGCAGGGTGATATCATTTCACCAAAACTCTTCAGTGCCACCTTCAAGAACATCATGTGACAATTAGAATGGGAAGGAATGGGAGTGAAAATAAATGGTCGGCAACTACAACACCTCCACTTTGCTGATGACATCATTCTAATAACACGAAATATTAGCCAAGTGGCACAAATGCTGGCTGACTTCAACCGAGAATGTGGAAAGATAGGTCTACAGCTGAATCTGAAGAAAACTATGTTCCTGAAAAATGAACTAGTTCCAGAGGCCCCATTCACTCTCAATGGAACAAACATCTCTGAATGCAGCAGTTATGTGAGCCTAGGTTGAGAAGTCAAGATGATGAATGACCTAAAACATGAGCTGCGCAGGAGGAAGAGAGTAGCATGGAATGCCTTCAAAGGCATCAAAGAAATAGCTAAAAGGACAAAGAAACTCCAGCTCCAGGCACATCTCTTCGACTCCACCATTCTCCCAGCATTAACATACGCCTCAGAGACCTGGACCCTATGAAAGCAGGATGAGAATGCTATTCGGGTCTCCCAGAGAGAAATCGAAAGAGCTATGCTTGGAATATCACGCCTCACTCAAGTGAGAGAAGGAATCCGGAGTTCCCACCTCTGTCGCTATTCCAGAATCAGGGACGCTGTCTCGTTTGTCAAGGCATCGAAAATCAGATGGGCTGGACATGTAATGTGATTTGAAGACAACCGCTGGACTAGAGCCATTACCGACTGGATCCCAAGGGATGTCAAAAGATCACGTGGCCGCCCACCTACAAGATGGTCAGACTTCTTCGTCAAGACCTTGAAGGAAGGTTTGAGGCTCTTCATATTCCTGAATCAACCAGATGCTATTGGGCTACACTGACTCGTGATAGGGTCCAATGGAAATGTTACTGGCACCCGCTTGAGCAAATCGATGAATAACAGGATTCAAGTGATCAAGTGGTGGTCAGGGTCTAACTATAATATAAAGACCTAAATATTTACCTTAAAGAATCTTCAACAAATTGGGCATTGAACCACTCTTGGCAGTTATTTTAGCCTACTGCTTAACCTATGATAGAGGGTCACTCCTGGAAGCTTGCTCAGTGAATACAGGATGTCGAGATCAAAATGTGGTCAACACATGAAAGGCAAGTACACTAACTGCTGTCTGACCTCTCCAGCCCTACAAATTATTTTAAAGACAAATATCATAACAGAAAATTGGACAAAAGACTTGACAAGTACTTCATAAAAGGTAAATAAACTTATGATGTTTTGTACAAAATCCTTAGAGATCAGAGAAATTAAGAGCACAATGAGATGTCACTAAGTGGCCACAGTGACAGCTACCATATAAAAAAAAGACACAAATTCTTGGCAATGTGAGTGAGGCAGGAAATTGCCACTATGTGTCTGAACTACTATAGGCACTTTAGAGGAGTGGTGGAGATAGCTGCCAAAGATAGGTAGGGGCTTATTCTATGACCCAGAAATCCAAAGGAATCTATGCATGTATGCGTCAAAAGACATGAATCTGTATGGTCATGACCTCACTGCGCAGAATATCTAAAACTTGAAAAAAAAATAAAAGTTCCCTAACAGAAAACTGATAGACATTTGGTACATTTATACAAGTAATTATTTATACATCTTACAATGTTTACATTTATATATTTTTACACATTCATATAACAACAAAGTGTTGTTAAATTCAAACATTTAAATGAACTACATAAACATAATGAGGGTTATGTTTTAAAGGGTTTTTGAAAGACCTGTTTAGAAGCTGGCACAAGAGTCTGATAAATAGTACAGTGAGCAGGGAACTTGCCAAGCATGCTGCCAAAGCAGGTCAATCCCCTTCACCATATACAGTACCTTAAGCAGAGTCAGGAGTGATACCTGAGCACTCAGGTGTATCTCCTCTCCTGACACTCTCCCCCAAAGAAAAACAGGCACAAAAAGTTTTCCTGTTTGGGATTCAATATATTAATTTATATACCAGGTCAAATTCATCAATTTAATTTGAAACTAGACTTAGCTATCTTTTTGAGGAAATAGTGAATGGAACAAGGAAAAACAGGTCTCTAGGATGCTGGCATATTTTAATGTAGCACTTAATTCAAAAACAATTATAGAGGCATGTTCATATTGCAAAATGACAGTAAGTTATAGTTATTATTTTTGCACCACTATTGAGTTTTAAAAATAAAAGTTTTCATGTTACCTATAGCAACATTTTCATTGCCTTAGGCATTGTGCCAACAGATTGTGTATGTATAAATTGCATATCCTTTTAGTTGTACAAAACCCATTATAATCAATATTTTATATTACTGCTTTGTAAATTGCACGGTGATTTATTTATAGGTACAAATAGGAACAATAATAAATGTTTACTGATCTTTAAATTAAGTCTTGAGAATTTAAATCAGTTTCAGTCTACAAAAGAAATGCATTTTTTCAAATGACCTTGGTATTTATGATTAGCTAAAAATTTGTTTAAACAGAGAGCTGTGTCATTATTTTACGATATAAAATTGCTGCTCCCCCTTCACCCTTTTCTTTCTGTGGTGCATGTGATCAATGTTTTAGGAATTCCCTAATATTATGGGCCCTTCCATTGATCTGCCCTGTTGTGGTTCAAGAAATTCTGGTAGGACCCCCCCCAAGACTCCTGAGCAATGTTTGGGAATACCTCTCTCCTATCCTTCTCCTAACAAATACATTGTATAAACCAAGAGATAGTCTGTTTGGGGTCATTCTTTTATAGAGCTGTTTATAGTTTTGTTGTGCTTTCTGCCCATGCAATTCACGTTCCAGAAACTCAAACACAATACCTAGGATTTAAAGGATAGGAATAATGCATTCTGCTAGGTCTTCTGGGTTTTAACAATTTTTGCCCCAGTTATTAGATTTAGATTTAGACAGACATTGGTTGTGGCTTTGAAGGATAACATGAGTCCCATCAGGGTAGGGCGCATCCTGCAGATCCTGCAGAAGGGCATTTCAGAGCAATGATTGCTGGGCAGGCAAAGAAAAGGAGAGCCTTTAGACCTGCTGTCTTAGTCCATTAATTTTCTTCAAATAAAATACCATAGGCTGGCTGACTTAGAAACAAAAGGAAATTATTCTTCAGTTTTGCTATTGGAAAGTCTGTGATCAAGATGTTGGCAGACTTGGTGTTGACAGCAATCAACTTCCCAATTCACAGTCTTCTCACTGTGACTCCAGGTGGTGGAAAGACTCAATGCTATCGAGCTTTCTTTCCAACCTCTCCCACCCCACCCCAGCCCATCCCCACCTCCCAAGGACAAGAATATTTCTAACGCCACTTGTTCTCATACTTAAAACCTTCAAAAATATCCATCAGCAGAAATCTGTGAGAAAGTCCTTTGGCATATTAACCAATGACCAGATCCTTTCCCTCTTGAACCTAGACTTGACTTAGGGTTAGGTTCTGTTTAGTCACACTGAACTGGGTTTTGAAATGAGGTAGGCAAGTTTACCTTGCTAAAACCAGGAGACTGCAGATTTGGTAGTTTAAAAAAATTTTCCTATTATTTCTTTTGAATTTTCTTTGATCATTCTTTTTGAGGATTGTTGGCAGGAGTAGTGTCTACCATGCAATGCTTAAGGCTCTTGGGTTATTTCTGAGGATATTCAGCATTTCTGTGCAGGCTTGACAATTCAGTGTTCTGCCTAGCAATCCAATGCTGGGGGCCACCATGCATCTTGCAGTGTCAGGACTGAATACTCTTCAGATCTTAACCATCTCCCCTGCCTGACACTGAGGATTGCGTAAGGTGTCTCAATGCCCGGAGACATAATGACCCTTCTGGCAGCCCAGACATAGGACAAAGTGCGACTCCACTTTCAGTGCCATGTGCTGCCAGAGAACAACAGTTCTTCAGTGGGGCCATGATGAGCACAGCTTTGCTTTGGAGGGCTGTAGACAGCATCATTAATTCTTCATTTTCAAGTAAGTTAGCCCAGGAAAAGTTACCCACACTCAGCCTCAAAGCAAACGACTTCATGTGACCTTCCTACACATGGCTGTATATATGCAACATGGAAAATCCTTGTATTAGTAGTATCTCATGCCAGCACACAGTTTATCACTCTGGGGAAAGTACTTCTCTCTCCCTTGGCCTTGCTTAATTTGTCCCACGTATCCCAGGTGGTTTTCATCATAGCACTGACTGACGCAGAAAGAATAGCACCTCTTCTATTAAGGCAACAGTTCCATTCACAAGCCATCTCCCTGACCTATGATCTAAAAAAAGATTTCCTCTCATTATAGCATCACGCTGGACACTAAGATTCAACAATCATTCTATGGCATTTGCTATACTTTCTTTGAAATTTGAAGACTTAGTAATCTCTGGTATGTGTTGTAATTAACCCTAATGCCCCAGAAATCATAATCAAAAGACCTAGACCAATGCTTCAAAGAGGACACTAATATGAACAACTTTCTATTTCATCTTCTGTTTTCTAAAAAAAATCCATATCTCTCCCTATATCACCCATTTTTCAAGGTCACATGTACACTAAGATACAAACAAAGCACACATACACATGGAGAAATATAGATAAAAGCACAAACACAAGTTGAAACTATGGAGCTTTCTAATAGCAGTACAGACCGGTCTTTAATATTTTCTAAGTGCAGGACATATCATGTGCAAAGTGAAGACTTGTATCACTTCACTTATCTTCCAAAAGTTCATCAATTTGCTCAAGCGGGTGCCAGTAATGTCTCCACTGGTTGGGAATGAGGTCCATTATTGTTACTGATTTTGGCATATCGATACACCATGGGTAGCTTGCCAGGCTCTGGTGTGGCTCTGGATTCATCCGAGGGAAGACTAACATATAAAATTTTGAATATTTGAAAGTAATAAATAAGCCTAGAATTCTTGCGTCTCCGCTGGACCCCAAGCTGCCCCAGGGAAGAGCGGAAACTCCATCAATGGGAACCAAGGCAAAGTGCCTTGGTTCCAGCCCGACCGACCCCCGGCCCGCGCGCCCTGAGTTCCCGGGAAACGCCTCCACTCCCCACAGGTGTGTGTGTAATTCTTGTGTCTCCACGGACCCCAAGCTGCCCCAGGGAAGAGCGGAAACTCCATCAACGAGAACCAAGGCAAAGTGCCTTGGTTCCAGCCTGGACCGACCCCGACCCGCGTGCCCTGAGTTCCCGGGAAACGCCTCCACTCCCCCCACAGGTGTGTGTGTAATTCTTGCGTCTCCGCGGACCCCAAGCTGCCCCAGGGAAGAGCGGAAACTCCATCAACGGGAACCAAGGCAAAGTGCCTTGGTTCCAGCCCGACCGACCCCGACCCGCGCGCCCTGAGTTCCCGGGGAAACGCCTCCACTCCCCCACAGGTGTGTGTGTAATTCTTGCGTCTCCACGGGACCCCAAGCTGCCCCAGGGAAGAGCAGAAACTCCATCAACGAGAACCAAGGCAAAGTGCCTTGGTTCCAGCCTGGACCGACCCCCACCCGCGCGCCCTGAGTTCCCGGGAACGCCTCCACTCCCCCACAGGTGTGTGTGTAATTCTTGCGCCTCCGCGGACCCCAAGCTGCCCCAGGGAAGAGCGGAAACTCCATCAACGGGAACCAAGGCAAAGTGCCTTGGTTCCAGCCCGCGACCGACCCGCGCGCCCTGAGCTTCTGGGAACATCCCAAAAACTCAAAACCGCTGGACGCGCTAGCGCCGGCCCACGCGACCCTCCTCACTACCTACCTTGCATGAGGTACCAGTGAACCTTGGTTCCTACATCCTTGCTACCCACCCAAACTCTTCAAACAGACCAGACACCTACTAACTGTACTATCTAGTCACCCAAGAACTCACAGTTGCAACCTACAATAGTCATAATGGTAAAGCAACACAAAATTCCATCAAGCTCTGTGAGTGAAGTCACTGGTCCAGATGAGTCAAGCAATACCAATGAGTTGCATAACCTATCTGAAAAAGAATTTCGGAAAGAACTGTTAAGGATTCAAAAGGAATTCAAAGAAGCAATGGAATGCAAAATCAATAAAATACAAGAGGACATGATAGCAGAAGTGAGGAAAATGCAAAGGGAAATGACAGGTATTAAAAAATGAGGTAAATGAAATAAAAAACACAGTGGAAGGCCATCATAGCAGAATAATAGCTACTGAAGAAAGAATTAGTGATCTCGAAGACGCATTCCAAAGATTCTCTACACAACACCAGAAGATAGAAAAAAGGCTCACAATTACCGAACAGACAACAGAGATAATCGGGATGAAGCCAGAAGAAACAACATACGGATCATTGGGGTCCCAGAAGGGCAAGAAGAAAACCCTGATGAAGAAGAAACTGTCAAAGCCATAATTGCTGAAAAGTTCCCGGAACTAAAGAATGCTTGCCTCAAGATCCAAGAGGCCCGTAGAATACCAGCTAAAAGAAACCCCAACATGAATACTCCAAGACACATCTTAATAAAAATGACAAAAACTATAGATAGGGATAGAATACTGAAAGCAGCAAGATCAAAGAAGGAAATCACATACAAAGGAACATCTCTAAGATTTACAGCAGACTTCTCTGATGAAACACTCCGAGCCCGAAAACAATGGTGGGATATTGCAAAAAAGGCTCAATGAACTGCAGGCTTCACCGAGAATTCTTTATCCGCCAGGCTCACATTCAGATATGAAGGAAAGATACACAACTTCATGGATAAGCAACAACTCAGGAACTTCATGGACTCAAAACCAACTTAAAAGAAGGACTGAAGGGTCTACTCTAATGCGACTCAAACCCATAAGCACAACAAACACAAAAAGAAAGATGGCACAAAAAATCCAATGACAATAATCTCTCTCAATGTCAATGGTCTAAATGCACCAATTAAGAGAAACATTGTCAAAATGGTAATACTCCCTAGAGCTCTATACAGATTCAATGCAGTCCCTATGAGGATACCCATGACATTCTTCAAAGAAATTGACCAAACAATCCTGAAATTTGTATGGAACGATAAACCCCCAAGGATAGCTAAAGCAATCCTCGGGAAAAAGAAGATGGGAGGCATCACCTTACCCAACTTCAAACTGTACTACAAGGCAGTAGTAATTAAAACAGCATGGTATTGGAATAAAAACAGACCTGAGGACCTATGGAATAGAATTGAGTATCCTGACACCCAACCTCAAACACATGATCATTTAATCTTTGATAAAGGTGCAACGAGTCTAAAATGGAGTAAGGAAAGCCTCTTCAACAAGTGGTGTTGGGAAAACTGGGCAGCGACATGTAAAAAAATGAATTTGGACCTGTGTCTAACACCATGCACAAAAATCAGATCAAAGTGGATTAAAGATCTCAATATCAGACTTGAATCCATAAAGTACATTGAAGAAAATATAGGAAAAACCCTCCATGACATTGAAGCTAAAGGCATCTTCAAAGATGAAACATCTCTAACAAAGCAACTAGAAGAAAAGATAAATATATGGGACTACATGAAACTAAAAAAGCTTCTGCACCTCAAAAGAAACAGTGACTAAGATACAAAAAGCAGTCCACAGAATGGGAAAGAATATTCACCCAATACTCATCTGATAAGGGGTTAATATCCAGGATATATCAGGCACTGGTAGAACTTTACAAGAAGAAAACAAACAACCCCATCAAAAAATGGGGAGAAGAAATGAACAGAAACTTCAGCAAGGAAGAAATTCGAATGGCCAAAAAACATATGAAAAAATGCTCATCATCACTAATCATCAGAGAGATGCAAATCAAAACAACAATGAGATACCACTTTACACCACAGAGACTGGCACATATTCAAAAAGAACAAGAACAACAAGTGCTGGCGGGGTGTGGGGAAAAGGGGACACTCATCCATTGTTGGTGGGAATGCCGGCTGGTACAGCCTTTCTGGAAAACAATATGGACATAACTCCAAAGACTAGAAATTGAACTCCCATTTGACCCAGCCATACCACTCCTGGGAATCTACTCTGGGAAACCAAAAATACGCAGCGGAAACACCATCCCTACTTTTATGTTCATAGCAGCATTATTCACAATAGCCAGAATCTGGAAGCAACCAGAGTGCCCAAAATAGATGACTGGATAAAAAAGCTTTGGTACATCTACACAATGGAACTATGCAGCTGTTAGGAAAAATGAAGTTATAAAATTTGCCTACAAATGGATGGACATGGAGAAGATTATGTTGAGCGAAATTAGCCAGAAGGAGAGAGACAGTTACAGAATGACTGCATTTATCTGCATAACATAAATATATAGGTACATATTATGATACCAATATCCAAGGTCAAGTGAAACATAGATCAGGAGGTCCTGTCAAAGGTGGAAATTATCACAAACGTGTAGGTTTCAGAGGCTAGGTAAGACAGAAAATGGAACAGTGTTCTAACAATTGTGAGGGTACTAATGCCAACCTAGAACTGAGCATTAAATAGAGGCAAAAGGATACACATGACAACCCTTTAATGTATGTTCTGTAATCCATAGTCTGGAGAGGAAGGAAAAGAGAAAGATAGAGAAATGGAAAGAAATAAAGAACCTGCCATGGAGGAGGGCTGGGGGAGGGGAGGGAACCGGGACGTTGGTGGTGGGAGATGGGCACTGGTGGCGGGATGGGTGCTGCTACACTGTATGACCAAAACCCAAATATGAACTTTTTAATTGTATATCTTTGTAATTGTAAAAATAAAAAATTAAAAAAAAAAATAAAATAAATTAC
>JAJIBD010027290.1:0-19494 GCA_021461705.1 Cryptotis parvus | reverse complement strand
TAATCCCTAGAGCTCTATACAGATTCAATGCAGTCCCTATGAGGATACCCATGACATTCTTCAAAGAAATTGACCAAACAATCCTGAAATTTGTATGGAACGATAAACCCCCAAGGATAGCTAAAGCAATCCTCGGGAAAAAGAAGATGGGAGGCATCACCTTGCCCAACTTCAAACTGTACTATAAGGCAGTAGTAATTAAAACAGCATGGTATTGGAATAAAAACAGACCCGTGGACCTATGGAATAGAATTGAGTATCCTGGACACCCAACCTCAAACACATGATCATTTAATCTTTGATAAAGGTGCAACGAGTCTAAAATGGAGTAAGGAAAGCCTCTTCAATAAGTGGTGTTGGGGAAAACTGGGCAGCGACATGTAAAAAAATGAATTTGGACCTGTGTCTAACACCATGCACAAAAAATCAGATCAAAGTGGATTAAAAGATCTCAATATCAGACTTGAATCCATAAAGTACATTGAAGAAAAATATAGGAAAAACCCTCCATGACATTGAAGCTAAAGGTATCTTCAAAGATGAAACATCTCTAACAAAGCAACTAGAAGAAAAGATAAATATATGGGACTACATGAAACTAAAAAGCTTCTGCACCTCAAAAAGAAACAGTGACTAAGATACAAAAAGCAGTCCACAGAATGGGAAAGAATATTCACCCAATACTCATCTGATAAGGGGTTAATATCCAGGGATATATCAGGCACTGGTAGAACTTTACAAGAAGAAAACAAACAACCCCATCAAAAAAATGGGGAGAAGAAATGAACAGAAACTTCAGCAAGGAAGAAATTCGAATGGCCAAAAAACATATGAAAAAAATGCTCATCATCACTAATCATCAGAGAGATGCAAATCAAAACAACAATGAGATACCACTTTACACCACAGAGACTGGCACATATTCAAAAGAACAAGAACAACAAGTGCTGGCGTGGGTGTGGGGAAAAGGGACACTCATCCATTGTTGGTGGGAATGCCGGCTGGTACAGCCTTTCTGTAAAAACAATATGGACATTCCTCCAAAGACTAGAAATTGAACTCCCATTTGACCCAGCCATACCACTCCTGGGAATCTACTCTGGGAAACCAAAAAATACGCAGCGGAAACACCATCCCTACTTTTATGTTCATAGCAGCATTATTCACAATAGCCAGAATCTGGAAGCAACCCGAGTGCCCGAAAATAGATGACTGGATAAAAAAGCTTTTGGTACATCTACACAATGGAATACTATGCAGCTGTTAGGAAAAATGAAGTTATAAAATTTGCCTACAAATGGATGGACATGGAGAAGATTATGTTGAGCGAAATTAGCCAGAAGGAGAGAGAGACAGTTACAGAATGACTGCATTTATCTTGCATAACATAAATATATAGGTACATATTATGATACCAATATCCAAGGTCAAGTGAAACATACATCAGGAGGTCCTGTCAAAGGTGGAAATTATCACAAACGTGTGGGAATCAGAGGCTAGGTAAGACAGAAAATGGAACAGTGTGCTAACAATTGTGAGGGATACTAATGCCAACCTAGAACTGAGCATTAAATAGAGGCAAAAGGATACACATGACAACCCTTTAATGTATGTTTTGTAATCCATAGTCTTGAGAGGAAGGAAAAGAGAAAGATAGAGAAATGGAAAGAAATAAAGAACCTGCCATGGAGGAGGGCTGGGGGAGGGGGAGGGAACCGGGGACATTGGTGGTGGGAGATGGGCACTGGTGGCGGGATGGGTGCTGCTACACTGTATGACCAAAACCCAAATATGAACTTTTTAATTGTATATCTTTGTAATTGTAAAAATAAAAAATTTTAAAAAAATTAACTCAATATTGGTAAAAAAAAAAATAAAACCATAACCCCTCACAAAAAAGTTCCAAAAAATAACAGATACCAATAGTAGAGTGGCATCATACACAATCAATACCCAGAAGTCAATGGTTTTCCTATATACAAATAACAAAAGAGAAGAAAGAGATATTAAGAAAATTATCCCATTCACAATTGTGCCACAGAAAATCAAATAACTTCACTTGATCACTTGAATCCCGTTATTCATCGATTTGCTCGAGCGGGCACCAGTAACATTTCCATTGGACCCTATCACGTGCCAATGTAGCCCAATGGCATCTGGTTGATTCAGGAATATGAAGAGCCTCAAACCGTTCCCTTCCAGGGTTTTTACAAGGAAGTCTGACCATCTTGTAGGTGGGCGGCCACGTGATCTTTTGACATCCCGTGGGATCCAGTTGGTAATGGCTCTAGTCCAGCGGTTGTCTCCAAATCGCAATACATGTCCAGCCCATCTGATTTTCGATGCCTTGGCAAAGGAGACAGCATCCCTGATTCTGGAATAGCGACGGAGGTCAGAACTCCGGATTCCTTCTCTCACTTGAGTGAGGCGTGATATTCCAAGCATAGCTCTTTCGATTCCTCTCTGGGAGACCCGAATAGCATTCTCATCCTGATTTCATAGGGCCCAGGTCTCTGAGGCTTATGTTAATGCAGGGAGAATGGTGGAGTCAAAGAGATGTGCCCGGAGCCGGAGGTTCTTTGTCCTTTTAGCTATTTCTTCAATGCCTTTGAAGGCACTCCATGCCGCTCTCCTCCTGCCTGCGCAGCTCAGGTTTTAGGTCGTTCATCATGTTGATTTCTCGACCTAGGTACACATAACTGCTGCATTCAGAGATGTTTGTTCCATTGAGAGTGAATGGGGCCTCAGGAACTAGTTCATTCTTCATGAACATTGTTTTCTTTAGACTCAGCTGTAGACCTATGTTTCCACATTCTCGGTCGAAGTCAGCCAGCATTTGTGTCGCTTGGCTAATGTTTGGTGTTATTAGAACGATGTCATCAGCGAAGCGGAGGTGGTGTAGTTGCCGACTATCTATCTTCACTCCCATTCCTTCCCATTCTAATTGTTGCATGATGTTCTCGAGGGTGGCACAGAAGAGTTTTGGTGAAATGGTATCACCCTGTCGAACCCCGCTTTTCACATTAATGATCACTTCTTTGTAGAATGGTGAGATCCTGGTGGTGAATCCGTAATACAACTCATGAATGATCTTGATGTATTGGGTTTGAACACCCTGTTTGGCTAGGGCTTCGATGACTGCTTCAGTCTCCACAGAATCAAAGGCTTTCTGTAAATCAATGAACGTGAGACAGAGCGGCATCTTGTACTTCCTACAAACCTCGATGAGATTGGTTACTGTGTGGATATGGTCGATTGTGCTGAATCCTTTCTGGAAGCCTGCTTGCTCGCATGGTTGTCCTTCATCTAGTGTTCTGCTAATCCTGTTCAGGATGACTCGTGGTAAACAGCTTATAGATGACGGACAACAGGCAGATGGAGGCGATAGTTGCCGATGTCATGAATGTCTCCCCTTCTTGAACAGTAGAACTCTCTTGCTGGTTTTCCATTGGGAGGGCACCTTGCATTCGAGACAGGTAGCATGTGAAGAGCTGAGCTAGTGTATTGATGAGTACTGACGGCAGATTCTTCACGGTGTTCGGGTCTGACTTTGTCTGGGCCTAGTGCTGTTCCCTTCTTTATCGATGAGATGGTATGTCGGATTTCAGAAGGGAGAACGTTGGGAATGACATATCCATCCTGTAGAATTTGGTATGTGGGCAGGTGGAAGTGGCTATTAAAGGGAATTTGAGTAGAAGTCCTGGATAATCTTCTCCATTGCCTTTCTGGAAGATGTGATAGATCCATCAGGGCGTCGGAGGGCAGTCATCTTGGTCTTATAGTTGGCGAAGGACAGGCGGGCAGTGCGAATGCTTTTCCCGGCTTCTGCTGCATCTTCCAGTATTTCTGCTCTTCTGTCTTTGAGGTCTTCTTTTATCGCTTCTCTGCACCGTTTAGCAAGCTTGGACATTAGCATTTGGTCTCCTGAGGCTCGCGGCTTGCCACATTGGCGAATGAGCTAGAGAGTTTCTGAAGACAGGCGTCCTTTTGTGTCTTTCTGTCTCTCGGCATTCTTCGCACAATCATGGAGGTGCTGGAACCAGTCGGTTGTATTCTTCATTGATGTCGCCAATGATGGTGTCTTCCCATGTTGCTGCAATGGTGCCAAAGAGTTCCCAGTTGGTGGTCATTCTGGGCATTCTCTTCTTAAACTTTGCAGCCTTTTCTCCCCGTTGCGGGAAGTAGAATTTTGCACCGAAGGAGATGGTGGTCCGATCCTGTTTGGTATTTGGGGGACGACAGCTACATCGGTCAGACAAAACCGGTCGATTGAAGATGATGTGGTCTATTTCATTGTGGAACTGTCCGCCAGGAGATTCCCATGTCCAACGTTTCGCTTCAGTTTTTCTGGAACTGTGAGTTCCCATGAATGGTCTTGGTGGACATGATGAACTCAGATAGTCTCTCACCCTGTTCGTTCCATTCTCAGGCCATGGGTCCCGATGTGGAGTTCTTCAGCCGATCTTCTTGGTCCTATCTTGGCATTAAAATCACCGACTATGATCTTGTAGAAGGTGTGATCTTTTTTATAGAACTCCTCCAATTCCATGTAGAATTTCTCAATTCCATCTTCTTTGTATGTGGATGTTGGTGCGTAGACAATGAAGATAGAAATTGCTGGCAGTGGGCCACATTTCTTCAAGTGTAATCATCCTATTCGGTTTGTTAGGCACTCAAATGAATCAATGTTGACGGCCATGTTTGTGTTGACAAGGACACCAACGCCACCGATGCCTCTTTCGCCGCATGTTCCAAGGAACAATTCTTCTCCGGTGTCAAATACAGCATGATGCAACTGACGCCTCCTCGTCTCAGTCAGACCAATGATGTTATACTTGATCTTTTGCTCTTGCAGCATCAGATCCTCAATATATGCTTCCGATGCCAGTGTATGTGCATTGAAAATACAGACAGTCATTTTAGTCCTTCTTCATTTTGGCAGCCTAGGATGGCCATGAAATTTTATCAGACACTGCTTGTTTGCCTTTCTTACTGCTGCCATATTAAGGGCTCTTTTGGGGTCAGGAAAATAAACATTTCTGTTACTGGATTTGGCATATCGAACACGCATCGGACAGCTTGCCAGGCTCTGCCATGCGGGCGCTATATTCTCATTACTTTGTGGGGCTCTCTCAGAGGGGTGGGTAGAATATTTATGGTAATTTGGAGGTAAATCGTGGCCACGCCGCAACGGGAAAGCTGGTTTCTGCTCTGCCGGGTGTACTTGTGTCTTAGGCTCAAGCATTCCTGTGCTTGAAATATTCTCCTCTGAAGGGCGGGTCTCTGCATGGTGGGTCCTTGTAGGCTGGGTTTCTGACAAGCCAGGATGGAGACTGGATTAATCTGCGGGCTGGAGACTGGATTAATCTGATGGGTGGAAATCTTACCTGCTGCAGAATGTGGATTGTGAAGATGGCTGCCAGCAAGGTGTGGGAGTTTCTCTGGGTTCCTCTGAGGCTCCATCGGGGTGGTGGACTCGGTCGGAAGTTGCTCTCGTGGTCCATGGAATGCAGGGGGTTCAACAGGGAAAGCTGGTTTCTGCTCTGCCGGGTGTACCTCAAATAACTAGGAGTTTGTTTAATTAATAATGTAAAAACCCTGTACAAATAAAACTGCAAAACACTGCTTCAAGAAATAAGAGAGGACACAAGGAAATGTAGACATTCCTTGCTCCTGGATTGGGAGAATTAACATTGTCAAAATGGTAATATTCCCTAGAGCTTTACACAGATTCATTGCTGTCCCTATAACGATACCCATGACATCCTTCAAAGAAATAGACCAAACACTCATAAAATTAGTATGGTATAAAAGCCCCCATAGATAGCTAAAGCAATCCTTGGGGGAAAGTTGGGGAGGAATTACCTTTCCCAACTGCAAAGCAGTAGTAATTAAATCAGCATGATATTGGATTAAAAACTGACCTATACACCTAAGGAATAGAGTTGAGTACCCACACCCATCCTAAAATTGATTATTTAATCTTCGATAAAGGAGCAAAAAGTACGAAATGGAGTAATGTTGTTAATCTTCAACAACTAGTGCTTTGAAAACAACACAGCTACATGTAAAAAATGAACTTAGACCTTTGTCTAAGTCTATATGACCTTGTATTCTATACTGGCTGGAATAATTTTCTTTCATACTACCACAATCATCGTGGGACCAGCTAGATCTTACCAGTATATTTGCCTGGCCACATTGGATCTCTAAGTAATTAAACCAGAGAGAAATGCTGTTTTCCTCCAAGCAAGCATGACTCCCTGGTAACTCAAAAGCTAATATACAGAACAACCATGGAGTAAAGACGAGACTCTTGTGAAAGATTGGAGAAATATTTAACTGGCATTAGTATAGTCTTTGGTACAGATGTGTGCCTTTGTATTCTGAGATACAGATCACCTCAAAAACCCCTTCTATCTACCCCCGCAAAGGCATTTCCTAGGCAGATCTTGAGCAGGCAGAATTAACGCCTAAAAGGTGAGGTCCTGGGAGAAATTAGCTGAGGGCATTTGACCCTGATGGCTTCCCATAAAAGTGGGAGGTCTGGGTAGCAGGGATATAAAACTAGGCTGCTTCCTCTCTTCACCCTCTTTTGGGTTTCTCTCTCCCCCTTTCTGCTGGTGCCTTGTCTCTGTCTCCTCTCTCTACAGAGCCTTAACATGTGGTGGCCGCCATCTTGGCCTACACGTGGCCTGGGTCCCTGGCAGGAATCATAATTTCAGAGTTTTTCTTATTGCTGATTTATATGCCTGAACCTGTGTTCACTGTATCACTGTCTTCCCGTTCATCATTGATTTGCTCGAGCAGGCACCAGTAACATCTCAATATGACCTATCTCATGCAAGTAGAGCCCAAGGGGCACCTGCTTGCTCCAGGAACATAAAGAGCCTCAAACCATTCTATCAGATCATGGGAATGAAGTCTATAATTGTTACTGGTATTTGGCATATCAAATATGACATAGGTAGCTTGCCAGGCTCTGCCGTGCAGGTAGCATACTCTTGTAGTCATCTCAAAATCCAGCATTTATTGATGAACCACACAGCCGCATAGGGCAGCGCGCGGCGGCTGTGATAGGCTGGTCTGCAGGGTGGAGTTCTGACGAGAGGGAAGTCCGGATGTGGAAAAATGGAGGTCCTCATGGAGTTGGGGGTCGTCTCTGGCTTTTGTGAGGCTCTGGGACTAATTAAAAAAGACTGCTGCAGGGTGAATCTCGATGAGCCGGGCTGTGATAGGCTGATCTGCTGGGTGGAGTGCTGACGAGGGGAAGAACCTGTGTTAAGTAAAGCCTTTTAATTCTGTGCCGGATTCTTGAGTTTTCATCCATTTCCTGCCGGCTTCAGAGGTAGAAGGGAACTTCGCTTCTGGTATTGTTGGGGACCCCAGTTACTCCTCAACAACTAACAAAGAAATTGAAAGCAAAGATAAACATATGGGACTACATGAAACTTAAAAGCTCTGCACCTCAAAAAGAAACAGCGACCCAAACACAAAAGACAGTCCACAGATGAGAAAGAATATTCACCCAATACCATCGATAAGGGGGTAATATACAGGATATATCAGGCACTGGTAGAAATTTACAAGAAGAAAACAGCCAACCCCATCAAGAAATGGGGAGAAGAAATGAACAGAAACTTCCAAAAAGAAGAATTCAAATGATCAAAAGGCATATGAAAAAATCCTTATTATCACTAATCATCAGGGAGATGTAAATCAAAATGACAATGAGATATCATCTCACACCACAGAGACTGGCACATATCCAAAAGAGCAAGAACAACCGGCGCTGGTGTGGATGAGGGGAGAAAGGGGACTCTTATCCATTGTTGGTGGGAATGTCGACTGGTATAGCCTTTAAGATACCAATATGGACATCCCTCCAAAACTAGAAATTGAACTCCCATTTGACCCAGAAATACCACTCCTGGGAACATACCCTGGGAGGCCAAAAACACATAGCAGAAACACCATCTGCACTTTTATGTTCATAGCAGCACTATTCACAATAGCCAGAATCTGGAAACACCCAGAGTGCCCCAGAACAGACAACTGGACAAAGAAACTTTAGTACATCTACATAATATGCTATGAAGCTGTTAGGGAAAATGAAGTTATGAAATTTGCCTATAAATGAATGGACATGGAGAATATCATGCTGAGTGAAATTAGCCAGAGGGAGAAGGGCAGATATAAGATGACTGCATTTATTTGCAGGATATTAAAAAAAATAGTATGATACGAACATCCAAGGTCAGGCAAAACATGGATCAGGAGGTCTTGTCCTTGGGTGGAATCTACTGCAAGTTTTTGGGAGTAGAGGTTAGGTAAGACAGAAAAGGGAACAATGTGCTAACAATTATTGGAAATGATAATATCAACCTAGAACTGAGCACTGAATGTAGGCATATGAATATACACGTTAACCTCTAAGTGTATGTATTGCAAGCCACAATGTATAAGAGAAAGGAGAGAGAGAGAGAGAGAGAGAGAGAGAGAGAGAGAGAGAGAAACAAAGAAAGGAGGCAAAGTGCCTGCCATAAAGGCAGTCTGGGGGGGGCAGGGAGGGAATCAGGGGAAATGATGGTGGGAAATGGGCACTAGTGGAGAAATGGATGCTGGAACACTATGATTGAAACCCAAACATGAACATCTTTGTAATTGTATATCTCATGGTGGTATAATAAAATTTTTTTAAATAAAGAAAAATCTGAAGACACTTCACCAAGGTAGATTTGAAAATAGCAAACATATATATAAAAAGTTGTACATCATTAGTTATTTGAGAAATTCAAATTAAATCAAAGCAAATTAAATAAATTATATGGTACTTAATAATAATTAGAATCACACATATGTTTTACAATTGAAATGGTTTCCTAAGAAGTGGTGCAAGTAAAACTCTTAGCTCATATGTTTTTGGAAGAAATGCAAGATAGTACAGCTACTCTGAGAATAGTCTGGAAATTTCATATAAGATAATACATAGATTAAGTACATGTTTAAGTATTCCTAACTTAGATATTTCCCAATAGTATTAAGAACTATGTCTACATAGAAATCTTTTCATGTATATGGTACTTTTTATTTAATTTTTTTTATTATACCACCATGAGATATACAATTGCAAAGATGTTCATGATTGGGTTTCAGTCACACAGTGTTTCAGCGCCCATCCCTCCAGCAGTGGATTCGACCAATGCCCATTTCTACCACCAATATCACCAAATTCCCTCCCCATATGGCATCTTTTTAACAAATTAAAAAATTTTGGAAGAACTCAAATGTCAAATGGATAATATATAGACAAATTTATGTCTTTGGTTTTATTTGTTTGTCCCAGGTCTTCCTGAGCATAATTTGGAAGACACACCCAAATTGTCATATTGGAAAAATAATTTTGGATGTGCATATAACAATAAAACTAAAACAGCGGAGATTCTCTGCCATTTCTGCCATAAACACCTGAGTGTCTTAACTATTTAAACTTAAAGTATATCTAGCAACAATTAATTAAACTGTGGTGATAAATAAATTGGCAATTTTAGCTAGAAATATTAAATACCCCTCTCAGAAAAAGATATACCATGAAGACACATAAAACAGCAATATAATACTTTCTACCAATGTAATTTGATATGACATACTGTATATAGAACACAGAAAATTAAAAAATTCAGTAAGTATAGAGGAAGCAATGACATCTCATAATACATCATGATCATAAGTAGAATAATTTTATTTTTCTAATAAGCATCTTTCGAGTCCATATTTGTATATTACCCTAATTTTAAGAAAATTAACTGGCAACACATTGGAATTGAATATTTTAAATAGATTAATGTGTCAACTCTTAAGAAAGGTAATCTTAGCTTGCTACCTTTTTTGTTTGTTTCTGGTGCCACATGCAACAGTGCTCAGGCTCTAACTTAGCCTCTTGTCTCTGGGCTCAGGAATTACTCCAGGAAGGGTTCAGGTGACAATATGGGGTACTGGAATTGGAAACAACGCCAGCCACATGTAAGGGAAGTCCTTTATCCATTATACTATCTTTCCGGCCCCATAATTACAGTCCTCATAAAGTGATTGTAAACACCAAATTTCTACAGAAGGATGACACTAAACTCCATGACAATAATCTGTCTCAATGTCAATGGGCTAAATGCACTAATGAAGAGACACAAAGTAGCAGGATGGATTGCAAGGTTAAATCCAACCTGCTGCTACCTACAAGAAGCACATTTGACCAGTAAGGGCAAATATATATTCAAAGCCAAATTTTGGAAAACAGTATTTCAAGCAAACAATCCCACAAAACATCTGGGGTAACCATACTTGTAACCGGCAATATTGACTTCAAGCTTTAAAAAGTTAGGAGGCTTTGTGACCGCACGCCATGTTAGCATAACAACCCAGTTTAGGGTCAGATCTTTGAAAGAACCTTTCCCATATATGTGTTGCAATGATCAATGTGGTTGCAGCTGGCTAAGGGAGGTGGCAAGGGGATAGAGAGTGGGTGAGTGGCCGTGGCCTTTGGTGTCAGTAGGGGGCACACTGGTGGTAGGACTGGTGTTAAACAATGAATGCTTGTGATAACTGTACTATGAATATTTTTTTTTAATTTTTTATTATGTGACAGTGAAACAAACAGTTAGAAAGGTATTCATAATTTGTTCTTGGTAATACAGTATTCCAGCACCCATCCCTCCACCAGTGCCCTATCCCACCCCAAGTGTACCCACACCCCCTCCCGGCCACCCCCAGGCTGCCTCAATAGCAGGTACCCCATTTTCCCTCTTTCTCTCTCTGTCTCTCTCTCTGTCTCTGCATCTCTCTCCCTCTCTATAAAGAAATTTATAAATCATGGTGTTTTAATCACTGTCACTGTATCACTGTCTTCCCGTTCATCATCAATTTGCTCGACCGGGCACCAGTAACATCTCCATATGACATGTCTCATGCAAGTAGAGCCCAAAGGGCACCTGCTTGCTCCAGGAACATAAAGAGCCTCAAACCATTCCATCAGGTCATGGGAATGAGGTCTATAATTGTTACTGGTATATGGCATATCAAATACGACACGGGAAGCTTGCCAGGCTCTGCCGTGCAGGTAGCATACTCTTGTAGTCATCTGAAAATTCAGCATTTATTGATGAACCACAAGGCCACTTGTGGCGCGCGAGCCAGGCTGTGATAGGCTGGTCTGCTGGGTGGAGTTCTGATGAGGGGGAAGTCCGGATGTGGAAAATGGAGGCCCTCATGGAGTGGGGATCGTCTGGCTTGTTGTGAGGCTCTGCTGGGGTGGCGGGCCAGGGCTAGAACCTGCCATCCCTCCCGGGAGCCTCATGAGCGGCTGGGCACAGGGAGAGCCAGTAGCAGCTCTGCCCCATGTCTGAGAGTCTCTCAGACATGGTGTTTTAATAAAAGAAAAAATATAAAACAGAGAGGATCATTTCTTAATGATCAAGGGACATGTATATCAGAAAGATCTCATACTCTTAAACATGTATGTACTGAATGAGGGACAACAAAACAATACAACTACTAATAGACTTGAAGGAAGAAATTGATAGGAATATAATAATATTTAGAAATTTCAACAAGTCTCAGACACCTGTTGAAAGCATCTTGGCAAAAATTCAGTGAGAAAAACTGACAGAAGAAAGAAATAAGAGGGCATATTAAAGTCAACTGCACATTGTTCGCCAATGCACATAAGACATTCTCAAAGAGAGACCATGTGCTGAGCCAGAAAACATACCTCCATAATATCAACAAGAGATAAAACATACCAATTACCTTCTCAGACCAGGACAAGCTGGAAATAGGGGTCAATCACAAGCAGAAATGAATAAATAATGCAAATAGATGGAAATTAAATTTCTTACCTTTGAATAAATAGTGGATCTGAAAAGAAATCAAAAGATTCAGAAAAGAATGGACACAGAAAAAATGAGGATACAAGACACCAAAACTTGTGGGATATAGCAAAAGTGGTATTAAGAGAAAAGTTCAGTCGGTCCGTCTGTGCCAGCCCGGGTTCGATCCCCGCATCCCATATGGTCTCCGAGCACCGCCAGGAGTAATTCCCTGAGTGCAGAGCCAGGAGTAACCCCTGAGCATTGCTGGTGTGACTCAAAAAAAAAAAAAAAAAAAAAAAAGGAAAGTTCATAGCAAGCATTAATCATGAAAACTAAGGGACACATAAATAACCTAACTACATGGCTTAAGAAATTGGAAAAGGACTGAAAAGAGGAATAGGAATAAAACTAAGAGCTGCTAAAGAGCTACTAAGAAACTAATGAATTAAAAAAAATTCAAAGGGTTAATGAAACCAAGATCTGGTTCTTTGAAAAAATACACAAGATCAAATAAACCACATTTAATAAGACCCACAAAGAAATAGAGAGGACTCTAATTAAATAAAAAAAAAATGAAAGAGAGGATACTACAACACATAACACAAAAATTCAAAGGATCATCAGGAACTATTTTGAAAATGTTTATGTCACAAAATGATAGTACCTAAAAAGAAATGAAAAAAAATATCATGGACTCCTATAATTTCCAAGTCTGAACCAAGAAAACATAGAACACTTGAACAGACTTGTCACTATTGAAAAAATCAAAATGATAATCAAAACTTTGATCTACTGTCAGTCCTTTTCAGTCTCTCCCAGGAAACTGAAGAAATAAAAAATACCCTTAAATAGTTTCTATGAATCAAATATTACCCAGATTCCAAAGATATACGAGAAAAAAAACAACAAAAAAGGAGAATTATAGTATCCCTGATGAACACAAGTGCAAAGATCCTCAACAAAATACTAGTAGGTTGAATCCAACAAATCATCAAGAAGATCAAACACCATGACCAAGTGATATTCTTCCCAGATGCAAGGATGATTTAATATAGGAAAGTCAATTGATATACTACATGTCACTACAAGAACAAGTAAAAATCATATCATTATATCAATAGATGCAGACAAAGCATTTGACAAGATGTAGCACTCATTTATGACTAAAGGTAAAACTCTCAATAATGAGAATTAAACTTTCCTCAACATAGTCAAAGCCATTTACCACAAACCCACTGCAAACATTATACTGGGTGGGAAAAACTAAAAGTCTTCATCTGAGATCAGCCACTGCCTCCACTTCTATCCAATATAATATTTGGAAGTACTTTCCATAACAATTAGGCAAGGCAAATACATTAAGGGAATCCAGGTAGGAAAGGCAGAAGTCTAGCATCCACTATTAGCAGAAGACACTATACTATATTTAGAAAACCCTAAAGACTTGACAAGAAAAACCTAAAACAAAAGATTTGTGTAGTAAATTAGCTGGCTACAAAAGCAATATGCAAAAGTTTATATGTTTCCTATATGCAAATAATGAAAGACAAGAGAGACATTTTTAAGAATCCCATTTTCAACTGGGATTTTGATCCGAAAATCAAGTACATAGGAATTTGCTTAACTATAGTGGTGAAAGCCTTCTACAAAGAAGTTAAAGACACTATTCAAGAAATAAAAGAGATGGGGAAGGAGCGATAGTATAGCCGGTAGGGAGTTTGCCTTGAGTTTGGTGACCTGGGTCCGATCCCCAGCATCCCATATAGCCCCCCAAGCACCGACAGGAGTAACCCCTGACCATCACTGGGTGTGACCCAAAAAAAGAAAAAAAAAATCGGACTTGAATCTAAAAAGTACATAGAGAAAATCATAGGCAGAACTCTCAATGACATTAAAGTTAGAAGTGTCTTTAAGGTTGAAACTCCACTCTCTGAGTAAGTGGAAGCAAAGATAAACAAATAGGACTACATTTAAGAAACTTCTGCACCTCAATGAAATGAGGACCAGAACTGAAAGACAGATCACAGCCTGGAAGAAAGTATTTGCCAACCACTCATCTGATAAAAGGTTAGTACCTAAGATATATAAAACAGTGATAGAACTTTGCAAGTAAAAACATTCAACTCCATCAGAAGATGGAAAGAAATGAATAGAAATTCATTGTTTGTCTCTCTTAGCATTTCTTCTCCTTAGAGAAGAAACACAAATGGCAAAAATGCATATGAATAGGTGATTGATTTCACTAATCAAGAAATACACATCAAATCTACAATAAGATACCACCTCACACAAGAGACTAAAATTCATCAAAAAGAATAAAATCCACAAGTGTTGGCATGCCTGTGGGAGGAAAAGGGGCTGTCATTTACTGCTGGTGGGAATATTGACTGGTCCAACTTTTTTGAAGACTAGAAATTGATATGACTCATCTATTCCACTCCTGGGAATATAGCCCAGGGTCCAAAAAACACAATTCAGATAAGAAAAACTACACACCTGTGCTTATTGCACCACAATTCACAATAGCCAAAATCTAGAAACAATCTACGTCCCCAAGAACAAATGACTGGATAAATAAACCAATAATATGTATACCCACTGGAATATTATTTGATCATAAGAAAAAATGAAGTAATGCAATTTGCTGATACATGGATGGGTATGGAGAGTCTCATACTGGGTGAAATGAGTCAGATGGAGAGAGATTGACCCAGATTATCTCACTCATATGTGGGATATGAAAAAATAGTAGGGGAATAACTAATGCTGACAATTAATACAAATGAAGAGCAGAGCCAACCCTTCATAAGAAGCTTTCCTCTAGGGGGAAGAGTAAGCAATAAGTAAGGGAAGGGACCAGTCTGATGATTCAGAGTCAGGGATGCTGTCTCGTTTGCCAAGGCATCAAAAAATCAGATGGGACCGGACATGTAATGCGGTTTGGAGATGACCGCTGGACTAGGAGCTGTTACCGACTAGATCCCACGGGATGTCAAAAGATCACATGGCCGCCCACCAGTCTGATGAAGATGGTCAGACTCCTTCATCAAGACCCTGAATGAATGGTTTGAGGCTCTTCATATTTCTGAAGCAAGCAGATGCCACTGGGCTACACTGGCACATGATAGAGTCAAATAGAAATGTTACTGGCACCCGCTTAAGCAAATAGATGAATAACAGGATGTCAAGTGATCAAGTGAAAGGACCAGTCTGACAATGATAGATGGATTGGTCACCCTGGAAGAGAAATTATTAGCGGTCATCTCCAAACCGCATTACATGTCTGTCCCATCTGATTTTTGATGACTTGGCAAATGAGACAGCGTCCCTGACTCTGGATCATCAGACTGGCCCCTTCCCCTTACTTATTTCTTAGACTCTTCCCCTAGTGGAAAGCTTCTTATGAAGGGTTGACTCTGCTCTTCATTTGTATTGATTGTCAGCATTAGTTATTCCCTACTATTTTTTTCATATCCCACATATGAGTGAGATAATCTGGGCCAATCTCTCTCCATCTGACTCATTTCACCCAGTGCAGAAAGGAGGTAAAGTGATATGCATGATACCTTATTGGTAATATTATTGTAAACGACAGTACCTAAAAGGGGTGACGGGAGGGCAAAACTAGACTGGAGTTTAGGAGGGAAATTGGGAACCTTGGTGAAGGCAAGTGGTCACTGGTGAAAGGATCATTGTTTGGAGCATTGTATGCCTGAAACTCAATCATGAGTAATTTTGTAAATTTTGTGATTCACAGTGATTCAATTTAAAAAGAACAAAAAAGATTGATTTTTAAAAACAGTTCATGTGTTAACTAAAGTAATAACAAAGTACTCATGCAATTATTGTCTGTTCAATGCAATGAGTGCTTCAAAATAGTATAAAAGAACTGTTGCAATCTATCAAATTATTCATAACTACTTATTCATCAGTTATATTTGACATTAATAACTGCCATTTGCATAAGTGATTCTAACCAGTGAAGGCCAAACCACTTAAAAGGTTATTTATTAATTAGGCCATTGATTACTGGTTATAGAGTGCAAAAAATGTGATTTAGTGTTATAAAATTCATTTTTCATTGTAAATTTAACAATTTCTCTTTTATGGACTCTTTACTATAGTGATAATTATGATGTTTGTTAACTGGTCTGGTAGATACAGAACTCCTATTATAAAGTATTCTGTGGTATTTATTTACTGAAAATAAATATCAATGTTTGAGGAAGCTGTTTAATATCAAATCTTCCAAAGAAATATTTTTCTAGGATGAACTAAGCCAAGAAACTGTAGACCTATATGTTATAACTGAATTTATTACTCAGATTTTGCTAATCCTTAACATTCATTTTGTCATTAATATATTTACATAAGATTCTATTCTACTTGTACACCAGGAACTGTGATTTTTCTGAGCAGCAAGTGAAGACAAATGTCCTGAAGTGTGCAGGATGCTGAAATAGGCAATGAGCCCTTCCGTCTTTCCATCTGCCTTGCTGTTCTTCAGACAAGCTCTTACCTTAACTTAAAATTTTGTCTGTGGGGTCAAAGCAACAGCACAATGGGTGAGGCATCTGCCTGCAGGCAGCCAACCCTCGTTCAATTTCCAGCACCACAGGGGTTATTCCTGAGCACTGGGAAAACAGTAACGCCTGAGCATCACTGGGTATGGCTCAGAAAACAAGCAAGCAAACAAAATTCAAAAAAACCTTTTGCAACACTTAACCAAACGTCTTTCCTAAGTTAAAATTAACTATTTTTGCATCCCTATATAAAATACTTTCAGTATCATTACCCCCAAAACTTAGATTTAAACATATTAATGCTATTAAGCTATAACATTAATATCTTATTCAAATATCTGCACCATCTGCATATGTAAATATTACAGAATTTCTTATTTATTCCTTTAACATTGATCTTCTTTTTCCTCAAACATTTTTTTTTGCTTTTTGGTCCACACCCAGCAATGTTCAGGGGTTACTCCTGGCAATGCTCCGGGAACCACCTGGGATGCCAAGGACCAAACACCCTACACTCTGTGCCCCTCTTCAAGCATTTCTTGAATGTCAAACATGCCTACTTTTAGTCAAAGTCATCTACCAAAAGCCCACAGCGTGAGTATCATTCTCAATGGGGGAAAAATTGAAAGCCTTCCCCTTAAGATCAGGAACACGACAAGGTTGCCCTCTCTCACCTCTTTTATTCAATATAGTACTGGAGGTACTCGCCATAGCAATCAGAGAAGAAAAGGACATTAAGGGCACCCAGATAGGCAAGGAAGAAATCAAGCTATCATTATTTGCAGATGACATGATATTATATCTAGAGAACCCTAAACTCTCGACCCAAAAAACTCTTAGAAACAATAGATAGGTATAGTAGAGTGGCAGGGTACAAAATCAATACCCAAAAAGTCGGTGGCTTTCCTATACACAAATAACGAAAGAGAAGAAAGGGATATTAAGAAATTGATTCCATTCACAATTGTGCCACAGAAAATCAAATACCTAGGAATCAGCTTAACCAAGTGTGTAAAGGATCTATACAAAGAGAACTACAAGACACTGCTTCAAGAAATAAAAGAGGACACGAGGAAATGGAAACACACTCCCTGCTCATGGATGGGGAGAATTAACATTGTTAAGATGGTAATACTCCCTAGAGCGTTGTACAGATTCAATGCGGTTCCTATAAGGATTCCCATGACATTCTTTAAAGAAATTGACCAAACACTTCTGAAATTCATATGGAATAATAAGCCCCCACGGATAGCTAAAGCAATCCTTGGGAAGAAGAAGATGGGAGGCATCACCTTTCCCAACCTCAAACTGTACTACAAAGCAGCAGTAATTAAAACAGCGTGGTACTGGAATAAAAACAGACCGGTGGACCTATGGAATAGAGTTGAGTATCCTGACACCCACCCTCAAAGACATGATCAGTTAATCTTTGATAAAGGTGCAAAGAGTCCAAACTGGAGTAAGGAAAGCCTCTTCAACAAGTGGTGCTGGGAAAACTGGACAGCTACATGTAAAAAAATGAATTTGGACCTGTGTCTAACACCTTGCACAAAAATCAGTTCAAAATGGATTAAAGATCTCAATGTCAGACCTGAATCCATAAAGTATGTTGAAGAAAATATAGGAAAAACCCTCCACGACATCGATGCTAAAGACATCTTCAAAGGTGAAGCACCATTAGCAAAGCAACTAGAAGAAAATATAAATATATGGGACTACATGAAACTGAAGAGCTTCTGCACCTCGAAAGAAACAGTGACCAAGATAGAAAGACAGTCGACGGAATGGGAAAGAATATTCACCCAATACCCATCTGATAAGGGGTTAATATCCAGGATATATCAGGCACTGGTACAGCTATATAAAAAAAACAGCCAACCCCATTAGAAAATGGGGGAGAGGAGATGAACAGAAACTTTGACAAGGAAGAAACCGAATGGCCAAAAGGCATATAGAAAAATGCTCATCATCACTAATCATCAGAGAGATGCAAATCAAAACAACAATGAGATATCACCTCACACCACAGAGAATGGCCCATATCCAAAAGGGTAAAAGCAACAAGTGCTGGCGTGGATGTGGGGAAAAGGGGGACTCTCATACACTGTTGGTGGGAATGTCGACTTTGTACAACCTTTTTGGAAAACAATATGGACATTCCTCCAAAGACTAGAAATTGAGCTCCCCTTTGACCCAGCCATACCGCTCCTGGGAATATACCCTGGAAAGCCAAAACGCACAGCGGAAACACAATCCGCACTTTTATTTTCATAGCAGCACTGTTCACAATAGCCAAAACCTGGAAACAACCAGTATGCCCGAGAACTGATGACTGGATAAAGAAACTGTGGTACATCTACACGATGGAATACTATGCAGCTGTCAGAAAAAAAATGAAGTTATGAAATTTTGCTATAAATGGATGGATATGGAAAGAATCATGTTGAGTGAAATTAGTCAGAAGGAAAGGGAGAGACATAGAATGACTGCATTTATTTGCATGGCATAAATATACTAGGTGATCTTACCAAAAGTGGAAATTACCACAAGCGGGTGGGAGTCAGAGGTTGGTTTAGATAGAGAAAGGAACATGAGTGAATAAATGTCTAAAGTTCTGATGCTAACATAGAACTGAGCATTAAGGACAGACAAAAAATGCAAATGATGGCTTCTAAGTGTATGTAGTGCAACCCACAATGTGTGGGAGAAGGAGGAGAGAGAGAGGGAGAGGAGAGGGAGATAAAGAACCTGCCATTTAGGCGGGATGTGGGGGGGCGGGGGGGAATTGGGGACATTGGGTGGTGGGAAATGGGCACTGGTGGAGGGCGGGGTTCTGGAACACTGTGTGACCGAAACCCCCAAGTGTGAACAACGTTGTAATTGTATATCTCACGGTGGTATAATAAAATGTTTAAAAAAAAAAAAAAAAAAAAAAAAAAAAAAAAAAAAAAACCAATGCCTACTTTTATCTATCGGTACAGAGAGTAAATACTTAGAACAACCGACATTCATAGAACAGTTATAGTGATTTATTTTTAAACGATTTTCAACAAATAATAAATGAGTATCTACTTTGCTCTTTATATTGTTCCATATGTTCTGAGTAG